>CAUYPK010040056.1:0-12449 GCA_963574355.1 Loris lydekkerianus | reverse complement strand
CCCTAGTATGGGAGGTAGGACCAGTTTTTAGAGGGTCGCTTCCGTGAAATGAAGTGGGAGGGCTTTTGATTTCTGCCCTTTTGTTTGTAGGGTCCTTAAGCCGGACTCGTGGGGGGAGGGGAGACTCCTGTCCGCTTGGTGATGGATTTTGTACCCTTTGTTTGCGTCCTTGTGGTCTCAGCTCGCCTCAGTGGTGTTGATGTGCGATCTCCAACCTTCTCTCCTGGTATAGCTCGAATCCTCCAGGTTACTTACTAAATTTCCATCCTTTAACTCTCCTTCTGGACGGGAGCCTCTCCTGTTCTCTATTTTATCTCCACTAGGCTCACAGGAAGAATTTTGCAAGTATTTTGTAATACCAAAAAATTAGCATATACAAAAGAATTATGATATTTACAAGTGAAACACTAGAAGCACAAAACAGACTATCATTTGCAGAATTATAATTACATATAAAATATAACAAACATATGCAAATTCCCTAGAAGACTATTATTGATTATTAAGTGTTATAACAAAACTAGCATGTGTGTAATGCCCACTGTGATGTGAGCTGTGCAATTTGTGCTTAATAAATACTTGTTAAATACATGTAGTGTTTGGTAGTTAAAGCACTTAAATCATACTATTGTATAATCCTGTACCCTATAATCATACATCTCAGTGAAAAAAAAACAACTAATGTTCTCAAAGGGTAAATAAATTTTACAAGATCATTTAACTAGTAAGTACTCAGAAGTTGAATCTTAGGGCTTCTAGTGTCAAAAATCTATGCTCTTTTCATGAAACATAGAGAGTCTACATGCATGTAAATTACGACATTGGAAAAGTCTTTATATGTGTGAAACTTGAACTAGGTCATGATAGATCAGGAGCATTTGGCTAGACCAAAAGTGGTGCAGAACAGGAATTCCTGGTGAGAGGACCAGCATGACCACAGGAGTGGGAACAGGACAACATGCTTATTTCATTTTTGTTTTTCTGTTTTTCTTTCTTCTTCTTTTTTTTTTTTTTGTCACCCTTAGTAGAGTGTTGTGGCATCACAGCTCACAGCAACCTCAAACTCTTGGACTTAAGCGATTCACTTGCCTCAGCCTTTCAAGTAGCTGATAATACAGATGCTTGCCAGAATGCCCAGCTATTTTTTTTTTGGGGGGGGGGCTGTTGTTGTTGCAGTTATCATTGTTGCTTAGCTGGCCCGGGCTGGGTTCGAACCCTCCAGCCTCGGTGTATGTGGCCTGGCACCCTACCCACTGAGCTACGGGCACCACCCACAACATGCTTATTTCAAGGGACTGAGAAAAGATTGATCTGCTCTAGGCCAAGAGTCCATATCACTGCAGAAGCTTCATACCCAAGGATTAGCTTGAGCTCATGGTACTGAATCCAAACAGCAACTCTTTCACCCTAATAATTGAGCATGGAATTGAATCTGATTATAGATATCCAAGGGCAAAAGGAAACAAATTAAGCCACACAATCAGAAAGGATAAAATACATCACCAACTTCTCTCCCTCTACTACAAGCCTCTGTAAGACAATAGTGTATGTTTGTAATGCTAGATCTGTGTGCTCAGGATGCATGTGGACACAGTGGACCACACCAGCAGGGCCAGCAGAAAATGTCTATTTCCTAGACAAAGTTGTGCAAACACACTGGAATTTCCTGGAATTCATAAGGCCTTGAATAGCCCTTAGAGTACCATTATAAACTGATCTTCTAATGAGTCAGGAAGCATCTGAAATAAAAATAGAAAACCAAGAAGATGGTGGAGCCAGACTTGGAGATCTCCACAAGAAGCTGGTGTTGCCTGGGGCTTGGCCACTGTAGCATGTGGTTGAAAATGGTAAGAATATGTGTGTGTGGAGGGGGGAGGTGGACCCCACCTGAATGAACACACAGAATTTGGTGAAGCCCATAAATGTTAGAATCCTTATTCCATGTCAGTTGTGTTTACATCAACCTCCTCTTCCTTATTTTGAATAACTTTTTATGCTTAACAGAGAAACCAAGATTTCCCTGGCACTAAAATTGTTAGGCTTATATCTTGGTAATTTTATATTTTATAACTTTCACTTATTACCCAAGCAGTACTTGCCCTCAGAAAAGCAGTAGTAGATGAGCAAGAAGGAAACAATAAAATTCATTTGCAGTCCAGCATCTAGGATAGGTGTGATTAACTTGTTGGTCTATCTTTTCCCAGAATCTTTGCATAATTTTTAAAATAAAAACAAGACCATGCTCTGCATATAATTTTATATCCTGATTTTTATTGGCATTGCAACATTGAGCATCTTTTATGTCATTGGTCTTCCATACCATTGTTTTTATAGTCATACACTGTTTTGTTGTATTTGTGTCACTGGTGATCTGTTGTTTGATATTAAAGTTGTCCCCAAAGTTTGGATATTAGAATCATAAATGATGTTTTCCTGAGTCTTTGCATGGATCCTGAATTGTTCCCTCAGGGCCCCTTGTCTCTGTTTCCAACCTCCCCACCTTAAAACCCTCCCACTGTTATTCCTCTTTTAGGCCAAACTGAACTTCCTTGGGTTCCTTAAACTTGCCAAGCTCTGACTCTGAGCTTTCGTATATGCTCTTCTCACTGCTTAGAACATTCCTCCACTGCCTGAGGCCCCCACTCATGATGTCAGTGGAGACATGACTTGCACAGCTGAGTCTCCCCTGTCACCCATCTTCCCAGCAGATGAGGCATCTGTCCCTCTCTTGTCAGCCACAGCCACCCACACTTCATCCTGTTAGGGCAGGAATGAGGCTGTGTGGTAACTGCCTGTCAACCTGTCTCTCCTCTTCACTAACCCATCATGCCCATGAGGGTAGGGACCACATCTGCTTTAGTCAACACGTCTGGAACAGTACCTGACACATAATCAGTACTCTATAAACATCTGTTGAACAATAGACCCATAAATTCCTAATAAAAGTGTTAATAAAAGTGTTGCAGTAAAGGTATGCACTTGTTAAAGCTGATGATACATTTGGCCAAACTGCTCCCATGAATCGCCTGATCAATTTGCCTGCAGCCCCTCAGGGTGTGAGCAGGCACGATGCCCCACTTCTTGGATAGTTCTGCAAAGAATTCTGATTTCTGTCCATGGATGGGGCTTTATTTAGGGAGCAGTGACTGGAATGATGTGCAGTCTTAACACCGTAGGGTATAAACACAAAAATTAATTCTTTCTAGTCCCTGCTTATCTCTGGACAGCTCACAACTCCTGCCCCCCCATTTCATGCCACTTTGGGTGGAACCACAGGCAAGGCTGAGATGGAAGGGAGCAGGGGTGGAAACCTCCAGTGCTTCCTCCCCAGGCCCTCTCCAGCCCTCTCTGTCTCCATTGGTATGGGTTACCTCCATGGGCTTCTTTAGAGAAATCTCTAGACCAGGACAGCAAGTGGCCTCTCATTTCTGTGTCTTCCCATGGGGAGATAAGGGAATGTCTCCTTACCACCAACACTGTAAGGTTGACAGCCATGATGCCCTCTTCCCGTGCCATCTCTTGGCCCCCACCTTATGTACACAAGAGCGGAAGAGCAGAGTGAGGGTTGATGGCAGCACGTTAGTTCTGTAACCTGTATGTTGGCTCTGCTCTCTTTAGATTCAGGCTCCTTTAGCCCTTCTTCTTCTCTGCTTCAGGCCTTAATCACAATTCTGGGACACCAGAAAAATCCCCTTCATCATTTTGTTGCAAATGTACGAGTCACGATCCTTAACAGTATGTTTATAATAATCGCAAAAATAGATTGCATATGGCTGTTTCTTATAGTAGCAATGAATAAAAGCTGAGAACAAGAATAGGCAATTTGGAATTAAAGGGAAAATAGCCACCTAAAGCAAGAGAGACATAGCCCAAGGCCCTGCAGTGTGGAAGTGGGGACAGGGTGCAGAGTGGACAATGAGTTGAGTAGGTACTCTTGTGCCTGTAGGGGCCTGCAGGATCAGGAGACCTCTCTGTCCAGTTTTGTCCATTGTCAGGGACTATTGGACATCATACGCAAAGCAGAAAGGGAGACAAGAGCTCCAGTGAAACCCTCTCACCCGGCCTCAGTCCTACAAATGCAATGTCTCATCCAACTGAGCTGAGACGCTGGCCAAAGCTCCTCCCTCCTCCCTGGCACTGGCCATGACAGTCCATATGGTCATCTCCCAGAGCCTGAGCTATTAAAGCTGATTAGATAGGTGCAGAGGTGCCCATGGGTTGGGGGAGGAATGATCAGGGATGGTTTCCAGCCCTCTGTATCCGTAAGAAAAGGAAGCTTGGACAAGATCTCAATGAATCAGTCACAGTGAGAGGGGCTCACCCAGCTCTCTGGCACAGTCTATTGAAATAAGATCTTCACTATTGCAATTACAGCGAGAGTGTTGGGAGCCTTGGGATTCATTAGTTTTGACTCTATCAGCAAGGATTTCTTGTTTACTAATTAGCTTACCAGAGCCCCCTGATGGCATAATCTCTCAATTTCCGTAATTAAGACATTAATCTTGAGCCTGGATAGTAGCCAGGGCACTGGGAACTGGACACTGAGGGCAGCAGGTGCTTGACAGCTTGTGGAACCAATACCACATTCTCACCAGCTGGTCCCATTTGCCCTGGTGACTTCAATGGGCTGGGAACTTCTCCTTAGATACACATTTTTGAGGGCTTGTGCCAAGACTTATCCACTTAAATAGGCTTACAGAGAAGCTCTGGTAGTTCATTTAACACTTATCTCTTCAACAGGTGAAGACTAATTCTTTCTTCCCCCACTCCCTCCTCACACTTGCTCTAGGGAAACTGACTGCCATATTGTGTTGATACTCACAGTGCTTATAGAGAGCCCACATTGGGGGTGGGGTGGGGATTGAGTCCTCCAATCAACAACCAGCACCAAATGAGTCCTCCAATCAACAACCAGCACCAACTTAGCAGCCTCACCAGTGAGCCTCCTTGAAAGCAGATTCTCCAGCCCCAGTCAAGCCCTCAGATGACTGCAACCCTGGCTGACATGTTTATTAGCATTTGGAGAGAGACCCCAAGTCAGAACTGTTCAGCTAAGCCACTCCCATATTCCTGACACACAGAAACCATGAGAATAATAAATGTTTATTGTTATTTTAAGCCACCAAAATTTGAGATAATTCATTACATATAATCAAGAACTAATGCAGAGGTCAATTCTCTTTTCAGTGCTACTTCTTCAAGAAAGAAATGGTCTGATATTACAACTAAGACAACTAAAATGTTCATATTCTTGACCCAGCAATTCCTCTTATATTAATAAAATTTATCTCATAAAAATACATTAAAAAATGTAAACAGCCATACAAATTTTCAAAATACTTGTTTAAATGTGCTTATTACAGCATCCTCCATAATAAGAAAAACAGAGAGCAATTGACACTTTCATCAATAGAGTTCTATTAAATAAATTATGTAGAAAATCTGAATAGTCCTGTGTAAGAATTAAAGAAATTGAATTAGTATTCAAAAAACACAAAATTTCTGCATGGAGTCTTCAAGTTCAAAGAGTTTAACCAGTGGGCTTACCAGAAATTTATGGAGACAAAATTCAAATGCTTATACAATCAGTGAGGAATAAAAATTGAGAGACTACTTTGCAAGTATAACTTTGACTCCAAAACCTGAAAGAAATACCAAAAGAAAGGAAAATTATATGCAAACGTTATTTATGAATATAGATATCAAAATTTTCCAAAAAATTTTAGAAACTAACTCCAAAAATTTACAGAAAGGTATAGATATATCATGAATAAATTGAGTTTAATCCAGGAGTGCAGGCTTATTTCACATTAGAAAAATCAATCACAGTAATGTACCTTAGTGATAATATAATTAGAAAAATCACACAATTATCACAATAGATGTAAAAAAAAAAAAATCATTTGATAGGGCGGTGCTTGTAGCACAGTGGTTATGGCACCAACCACATGCACCGAGGGTGGTGAGTTCAAACCAGCCTGGGCCAGCTAAACATCAATGACAACTGCAACAACAACAACAACAAAAATAGCTAGGTGTTGTGGTGGGCACCTGTAGTCCCAGCTACTTGTGAGGCTGAGGCAAGAGAATCACTTAAGCCCCAAAGAGTTTGAGGTTGCTGTGAACTGTGATACCAAGGCACTCTACTGAGGGTGACATAGTGAGACTCTGTCTAAAAAAAAAAAAAAAAAAAAAAAAGAAAAGAAAGAAAGAAAAGAAAAAATAATTTGATAATTTTGTTTATTTATTTATTTATTTATTTAGACATTATCTCACTCTGTCAGCCCAGCTAGAGTGCAGTGGCATAATCAAAGTTGACTGCAACCTCAGACTCCTGAGCTCAAGTAATCCTCCTTCTTAGACCTCCAGAGTAATGAAACTAACGGCATACACTATCATGCCTGGATACTTTTTGTATTTTTTGTAGATGGTGGTTTCACTCTTGCTCAGGTTGTTCTCAAATTCCTAACCTCAACCAATTCTCCCACCTTTGCCTCCCAGGGTGCTAGGATTATAGGCATGAGCCATTGTACCTGGCCTCATTTATAATTTTAAGGAAAAATCACTTAACTGAGTAAAAGTAGAGAGGGTGCTTTTTGTGTGTAATAAAGAATATCTATAAATAGACATAAGATACAAGATAAATTCTGAGAAGGAAGCTATTTTAAAGGACTATTTTAAAAAAGATAAAAAGACACAAGTCAAAGATATCTAACAACTGTAGTCAAACACTGTACTGGAGATCTTCTCCAGTGCATTAAGGCAAGTAAAATAAATGAAAGGTACAAAGATTGTAAATGAAGAAATAAACCTGTCACTATTTAATGACAAAATTATTATGCATCTAGAAAATCCAAAAGAACCTACAATTAAAATATTAGCATTAATAAGAGACATATGCATGTTTTCTAAGTACAAAATTAATATTTCTTTAAATGCAGGTATTTTTGTATATCAGCCACTAAAAGAAAATAAAATTTATGAAAGACACCTTTTCATGAAGATAATTTCTCCTGAACTCCAGATAGATTTGAGTTTGCAAACTGAAAGGACATATAAAATACATAGCAGGACTGATGAAAATAGATCCATACCTATAAACAATCTGATGAAATTCCTAAATTAAAATACTGAATCTCTTCAATAGGCATAAAAAAAATTAATGACAAGAAAAGTATAAGCAGAAATTCATCCAAGTCAAATATAGTAGATATCTCCTATGTTTGCCTCCCCAATATTAATTCTCCCTTCTTCTGCTAACAGCACCTGGATTATCTTTTTACTCAATAAACACTAATAAAGCACATGCTATTATTGGTGCTACATGTCATTCTAAGTTGTTACAAATATGAACTTTTAAAATTCTCCTAATAACCCATTTTACAAAAAAGAGGCAAAAGGAGAGTATAAAATAGTCACTTCACCCAAGATGAAAAAACTATAAAAGCTCTATTGAATATTTTGCTGGAATTATTAGTAATGAGACACTTTCTTTTCTCTAAAATTGCTAAATAGATAAAATGTGAGCGTAGAGCTGCTAGTGGTAATCTTTGTTTCCTCATAGGAAGAACTTGCCTGCGTATGAAGCTAGCAATAAGTCTAAGCTTCAGACATACCCCTGATGCTATCACTTGAGCATCTGAATCCAGCCTTACCTGGCACTACCCTTCAGAGTTTTCAAATTTGAGGCACAAATTCTTGTTTTTAGTTAAGCTTTGTTTAGTTGGGTTCCTGTCACTTGCAATAATAGTTTTGTCTAAATTGTTATCAAAATTAGACAAAATTTTTAAAAAAGTAAAAGAAAATGAAAATCATATAAAATACTTTAGAAATAATAATACAAAGTATAACACACTAACTGTGAGTGGGATAAATTTTCCTATTAAAATATAGAGGTTTTAGGATTGAATTTAAAAATCAATTCAGTAAAATTTTTACTCTGTGTGTGTATAGATTCTGACATAAACAGTCTGAATTCAAATCTCAAATTACTAACTGTAAACTTTGGCAAGTCACTTAGCCTCTTAGTGCCTAAGTAGTTTTATCTGTACAATAAGGGTAGAAATTATGCTAATTTCACAGGGTTGTTTTGAGGGGAAAATATAAGCAGTTAGAGCAAGTAAAATGCTTAAGACAGTGCCTTTCACAGAGCAGAACATTAGCTCTCATTATTACTGATAACAAGTGGGAGAATAGAGTGATGGGTACTCTCATTCTTTTCTGGTGAGGCTGCAAATTTCTTCTAGCATGTTAGAAAGTCAACTGGTAATATATATCAAAATTTTAAAATACACTGGGGCGCCTGTGGCTCAAAGGAGTAGGGCACCGGCCTCATATGTCAGAGGTGGCAGGTTCAAACCTAGCCCCAGCCAAAAACTGAAAAAAAAAAAAATTAAAATACACTTACATAGGGAGTGAGGGCAGGAATTATCTAGAAAGGGCCATGAGAGAACTTTCTGGAATTATCTTGATGAAAGTTTCGGTTACATTAGTGTTTGCATTTGCCAAAATTCCCAATGTTTACCTAAAATTTAAGTATTTTATTATATATAAATTGAACATCTAAAGAAAAAAGCAATAAATATAGAACTCTGCTTAATGATATACCCGCTGAAATGTTTATTATATATACATTGAACATCAAAAGAAAAAAGGGGGTGGTGCCTGTGGTTCAGTGAGTAGGGCACCGGCCCCATATGCCGAGGGTGGCAGATTCAAACCCAGCCCCGGCCGAACTGCAACCAAAAAATAGCCAGGCATTGTGGTGGGCGCCTGTACTCCCAGCTGCTTGGGAGGCTGAGGCAGGAGAATCCCAGAAGCCCAAGAGCTGGAGGTTGCTTTGAGTCCTGTGAAGTCACGGCACTCCACCGAGGGCAGTAAAGTGAGACTCTATCTCTACAAAAAAAAAAAAAAAAAGAAAGAAAAGAAAGAAAAAAGGAATAAATATAGGACTCTGCTTAATGATATACTCGCTGAAATGTTTCAGACAACTCTCTGTTGTCTAAAAATTACTCTGAAATGTATCACAAAGTAAGTTGTTCTCCTGAGAGAAAATCTTAAAGAAACTCAAAGAGGAAAGGGAGGAAAGGGGGTGGGTAAATTCTCACCCAATGGTACATTGCACAATGTACAATACACCCGGGCATTGCACACTTTCTGGGTAATGGACACAACTACAACTTGAACTTCAACATTAGAAAACCAAGCTATATAACCTAATCATATGTATCCCCATAATAACTTGGAATTTAAAAAAAAAGTTGGTGTTACAAATTGAATTGTATATCCCCACAAAAAAATTCATATGTTGAAATCCTAAACTCCAGTACTTCAGAAGTGACCTTATTTGTAGACAAAGTCTTTATAGATAAAGTGAGGTCCTCAAGGTAAAGTGAGGTCATTAGAGTGGTCTCCAATCTCATCTGACTGATGTCCTTGTGAAAGGGAAAATTTGGACACAGAGACAAAGGGAAGAGACATAGAGGACAGCCACCTACAGCCAAGGGGTGAGCCTGGAACAGCTCTTCCTTCACAACCCTCAGAAGTGACTTATCCTACCCACCCTTTGATTTAGGACTTCAGTCCTCCATGGCTGAGACTATAAATTTCTGTGGCTTAAGCCACCCAATTTGTGGTACTTTATTACAGCAGCTCTAGCAAATGAATGCTGTTGGATTGATGGGGAGTTAGAGGTGTGGACAAAAAATATGTAATAAAACAACAATAGCTAAAAGTTAATTATAGGCAGAACTCAGATGCTGAGTTTATGTATTTTCACCAGAAAATTCCTTCAGCTTTGCTGTATGTTTAAAATTTTTGAAATGTTAGGAGAAAAAGAGAACATTACAGAAGTTCTCTTAGAACAAAGAAAAGTAAGCTCTTATAAATAGTTGCTCTATTGCTAGAAGTTCCATTGCTAGATACTTCCACATAAAACATGAAATAGGTTCAGACAAGCAAGTGACACAGTAACAATAGTATTTTAACACACACCCCTGTACGTGTTGACTCAAAAATTTCACTTTGTAGACTCTCTTACAAAATAAAAATACCAGTATATAAGTATATATTTGTTTATTTCACTATCATTGACAAAATGGAATGAAAATGGAAACCACCTGATTATCTATAAAGTAGGGGATTAGTTGCCTAAATGGTGGTTCATTTGTAAAATACTATGTTGTTGGTTTTTTAGTGAGTTAAATCTATCGTATATTATTTGATCCATACCTGTAGCCACCACCAATGACTGTGTTTCAGCAAAACCTGTATCATTATTTTCAGTTTTATAATAAAGGATTAACACAAATATTGTTTTAAAAGATAAAAGAAACAGGTCATCCCTCTGCTGAGAGTCCTGCTGTAGTCAAGTTGCCTTACCATCCAGGCACATTCCTGCACCCCCAGCTTTTTAGGAGAGGGAGGGAGGGTCCACAGGGCTAAAAACCACTTACCCTGAGGTCAGAGGGCAGAAGCAAGGAAGGACCTTGAAGTCAGGCCCAGAAGGCAAGTGAAGTGGATTAAATCTCATCAGTACCTCCTGAAAGTTGAACAGTGTTGGGAATGGAAACAGCCAGGATTCAGATCCAGGGAAGAAACTCAAGTTTGTTCATTGAAAACTCAGGTATTGGGGGGTGGGGACAAGATGACTGACTGAAGCCAGCTTTCCACAGAGGCTCCTATCCAGAAGGAGCATTAAAGGACGGAAATTTAGCAAGTAACCTGGTGGATTAATGCTGAGCCAAGAGAGAAGGTTGAAGAATGCACATCAACCCTGCTGAGGCAAGCTGCGACCCCAAGCATACAAACAAAAGGTACAAAATCTATTACCAAGTGGATGGGAGTCCCCTCCCCCAGGAGAATGGCTCACAGTGCCCCATAAACAAATGAGAAGACTTCAAAAGTCCTCCCATTATACTCCATGCGAGAGACCCTCTAAAAACTAGACCTACTTCCCCTACTAGGGTGCCATGGCACTCTCCTGCCAGGCACAAAACTGTGTAAAACTGTATATATTCTCTACCTGCAACTCTGAGCTCCCAACCCTCCCCTCCATTCTCACTCTGAGGTCTGGAGGCCCCAGGAGTCCAGATTACTGGGTGATTTCTTAAGGGGCCTGGATAGGGCCTGGACTGCAGATGGTCAGTACTGATTCTGTGGCATGGGAGTGAGGAGAGGATGGTCGGCTGAGAGGAAACCACGCCGGAGCAGCGGTGCCCCGAGGCACAGAGTAGCAGCCATTTTTTGGCAACAATAGCATTCACCCTTGGATATTCTGGAGTCACACCCCCTGTCTCTCTGGGCAATCATAGTAGGCCGGGCATCTTCTCAGGTGGCAACCACCAGCGGAAGATCTGAGACGGAAATGCAGCCCTGTGAGCAAAGGGTTTGCCTGAGGCAGTACCGGACTAGGTGGAGCATGGGGACTAGAAAACTCCCAGGGTGAGGCTGACACAGAGGACTGCTTTACTGAGCCTAAGATGCACCTGGCCCTCAGGGGATCGTCAGCCTAGACAAAAGAGGGCAGGAGGCTAGAATGGACAGCTAACCGAGCTGTGAATACAAACCTTTGCAGCAGCAAAGACAGGGCCTGAGGTGCAGGTTCTGTGAACTCAAAACAGCTTCTCTTCTGCAGGGGAATTTATCTGGGACAGGAACAAATTCCACAAACTTGTTCTGTTTGGTCAGTAACATCAATCAGGGGCTGGGCTGGAACTGAGTGAACACATCCCAGTCTTCATCAAGCCCCAGAGGTTGTTAGGCCTCACCTCCCCCTGCCAGATAGAGGCAGAGAGCAGCAACCTGGCTGAGGAGACATAGATTTCCTTGTGATTCAGGCAGGTGCAAACCCCTGGATTATCTGCTCACTGGAGGCAACTGGGTCAAGCCCTGTGGGGTTATCAGGGACTGGGGTGTGACAGAGGTGCATCAAACTTCCAAGACTCATCTATTTAATGGGTGGGTCCTCCTGACCTCACAGAGCACCAGAGCAAGTCATATTTGAGTTGTCAGCAGACCCCTGCGATCTAGTTTCCAGAAACCTTTTAAACTCTTCTACCTAAGACAAGTGCTGACTGAGACAATTGATTTGGACCTTTTGAACTGAGCCAATTGCCTGAGGACTATCTAAGGGTGCCCTGGGTGTGTGGAGGTAGAAAGGTTTGATTTTCCTTTTCCAATTCTTACCTGTGTGTGTGTGTGGGGGGGTGACTGCTAGTATTTCTCCACAGCTGAGAGTTCAACTCAGAGTAACTGTTTCACTAGGGTCAGATAGAGACCAGCTGAAAACAAGACGGACTCACTTAGCCCCACCACACTAAACAGATACCCAGTTTCTCAGGCCGTAGCACTGTACAGGTCCTTGGCAAAGCTCCAGGGGAAAAGTCAAATGGTGTAAAATAATCATGGGGTGGAATCAGTGGAAAAACTTTGGTAACATGAATAACCAG
>CAUYPK010040050.1:0-29251 GCA_963574355.1 Loris lydekkerianus | reverse complement strand
GTGTTTAATATATTATTGTTAAAATTATATGCTTTTGTGTGAGTGTTTGTCTGTTTTGGCAGGTCACTGCGTGGTGTGGCTCTCTGACTCTCACAGTTTAAAATTTTGGCTCTTTGTGTCAAACTTGTTCACCACCCCTGTTAGAATATCAAAATTTATGAATGGGTGAAATAAAACTTAGAGAGAAATTGAGAGCTATAAACGCCAATATTAAAAAAGAAGAAAGAAGGCTGGGTGCAGTGACTCACACCTGTACTCCCTAGCATTTTGGGAAGGCAAGGCAGGAGAATTGCTTGAAGTCAGAGGTGTAAAACCAGGCTGGCCAGTATAGTGAGATCCTGTCTTTGTAAAAAGTTAAAAAAAAAAAAAAAAGAGCCAGGCGTGATGGCATGAGCTATAGTCCCGCCTATTCAGGAGACTAAAGGAGGAGGATTACTTAAGCCTAGAAGAGTTTTGAGATTTCAGTGAGCTATGATTGCATCACTGCTCTCCAACCCAGGCAACAGAGCAAGACTCTGTCTCAACAAAACAAAAACCAAAATAAACACCCCCCCCCCCCAGGACTTCTACCTAACAAATGCAAACATTGTAACCCAATCATTTGTACCCTTATATTAATCTGAAATTTAAAGAAAAGAGTAAAGTTTTATGCCTTGTAAAAAATACCAAAACACACACATAGACAAACAGTAGCTTGAAAAAAAAATTTTTTTTTTTTTCAAAGAGACAGAGTCTCACTTTGTCACTCTTGGTAGAGTGCTGTGGCGTCACAGCTCACAGCAACCTCTAGCTCTTGGGCTTAGGTGATTCTCTTGCCTCAGCCTCCTGAGCAGCTGGGACTACAGGCGCTTGCCACGATGCCCGGCTATTTTTTTGTTGCAGTTTGGCTAGGGCAGGGTTTGAACCCGCCACCCTTGATATATAAGGCCGGCGCCCTACTTACTGAGCCACAGGCACCGCCCCTGAAAACTAATCTTAAAACAAGAGAAAGAAAATAAAGATCTGAGTAAAAACTAATGAAATAAGAGAATAGAAAAGGGAGAAAAATCAATGGAACCAAAAGCTGGTTCATTGAAAAAAAAAAAAAAAAAAAAAAAAAATCAACAAAATTGAAAAACCTTTTAGTTAGAATGACAAAACAAACAAACAAACAAAAAAACCCCACAAATTACTAAAGACAGGAATGAAAAAAGGAATGCTACTACATACATTACAGAAATAAATGAAATATAAGGGTTCTATGGACAACTATATGCCAAAAATTAGTTAACCCAGATGAAATGAATAAATTACTAAAGATACAACTACCAACCAGACCAAAATACTTCCCACGAAGAAAAGCCCAGGACCAGATAGCTTCCAAACATCTATAGAAGAATCAACACTGATTCGTCTTAAATTCTTCTAAAAACAGAAGAGGAAAGAACACTTCATAATTCATTATATGTGTATGAGGCCAGCATTATAAGGACATCACAAGAAAATTACAGATCAACATCCCTTATGAATATAAATGCAAAAATCCACAGTAAGGGGCGGCATCTGTGGCTCAAAGGAGTAGGGTACCAGCCCCATATACCAGAGGTAGTGGGTTTAAACCCGGCCCTGGCCAAAAACTGCAAAAAAACAAAAAACAAAGAACAAAAAACAATACACAGTAAAATACCAGCAAACTGAATCCAGCAACATACACAAAGGATTACACACTATACCAAGTAAAATTTATCCCAATATTGCTTCAATGTTAAGAAACCAATGTAATATACTGTATTGATAGCCTAAAAATACAATTGATAAAGGGTAAAACCTACAGGTCATCTCAATAGACACAGAAAAAGCATTTGACAAAATCCAAAACTCATGATAAAAACAAGGTCAAGCACAGTGGTTCACAACTGTTATCCTAGCACTTTGGGAGCTAAGGCAGGAGGATGATTTGAGATCAGAAGTTTGGGACCAGCCTAGGCAACACAGTGAGTTCCTGTTTTTACAAAATATAAAGTAGCCAGATGTGGTGGCATGTGCCTGTAGTTCCAACTACTTGGGAGGAGGGAATCACTTGAGTCCAGGAGTCTGAGGTTACAGTGAGCTATGATTAACAACTGTGCAACAGTTGGGCAACAGAGTGAGACCCTTACCCTAAAAAAAAATACCAAAAAACAAAAAACCAAAACCCCAAAATAGATAAATAAAACAAAACAAAATAATCCAGCCAGCAAGCCAGGAATAGAAGGTAACTCCGTCAATTTGATAAAGGGCAACTAATCCGTGGAAATTACAACAGTGAACTTTGTAAAATCAGTGGTGATAGACTGAAAGCTTTTCCCCCAAGATCATTAGACATGGATGTCTGTTTGTACCAAACTCAACTCTCTGAGATCCTAACCAGGGACAATTAAGCAGGATAAAGAAATAAAAAGGCATCCAGACTGGAAAGGAAGGACAAAAACGATCTGTTTGCAATTGACACAGTCTTACATATAGAAAATCCTAAGAAACCCACTAACAAAGATTAGAGCAAGGTTGCAGGATAGATCAATGTATTAAAACCAATCATATTTCTATAGAAAATAAATAAATAAAGGGAAAGGCATGCCATGTTTACGAACTGGAAGGCTAAATACTGTTGAGATGGTAATGCTACCTAAAACAATCTATAGATTCAATGCAATCCCTATAAAATCCCAACTGGCTAAAATTCATACAGAAAAGTGACACTAAACAATTAAAATAAACTTGAAAAAGAACAAAGTTGGAGAACTTACAGTTCCAGATTTCAAAACTTGACTACAAAGCGATAGTAATCAATATCATATGGCACTGGGACAAAAACAGAGATCAAAGGAACAGAGTCTGGAAATGAACGCACATATTACGCTCACCTGGTGTTCACCAAATGTGCCAAGGCCATCTGATGGGGCAAGAAGTCTCTGCAGCACATGGTGCTGGGAAAACTAAATATCTGCATGAGAAGAATGAAGCTGGACCCCACCTCAAGCTGTACAACAAATAGCAAATTCAAAATGGATAAAAGATCTAATTCTAAGAGCTAAAACTATACAGTGCTCACAAGTTTTTGTGAACTAAATCTTTTTTTTTAGATATGACATCTAAAGCACAAGCAACCAATGAAAAAAATATACATCTCTGACTCAATCAGAATTTAAAACATGCTTTAAATGACAGTACTGAGGAAGTGAATAGTTTATAGAATGGGAGAAAATATTTGCAAATTATCTATTTGATAAGTGCCTAGTATCTGGAATATACAAAGAACTTTTATAATTCCACAAAAAAGACAAATAGTCTAATTTTAAAATGGGCAAAACATTGGAATAGTTAGTTCTCCAAAAACACTAACGGTCAACATCCACATGAAAAGATGCTCAACACCAGTAGTGATTAAGGTAACACATATTAAAAACACAATGAGATAACTACTTTACACCAATTAGATGTCTGTAACAAAAAAGACTGTCACCAGTGTTATGGAGAATGTGGGGAAACTGTAACCCTCCTATATTCTTGGTGGGAATGAGAAATTGTACAGCTGCTTTGGAGAACACGTTGGCAGTTTCTGAAAAAGCTAAACATATAGTTAAAAAATGTGATCCAGTAACTCCATTTCCAAGAATACTCAAGTGAAAAGATACGTTCACTTCAAAATTGGAACACGTATTCATAGCAGCATTATCCATAATAGCTAACAGGTGGGAACACCTCAGATGTCCATCAACAGATGAATGAATGGGAAAAATATGATACATTCATACTATGAAGTATTATTCAGCCACAAAAAGGAATGAGGCAATGATGAATGGTAGGATGTGGATGAACCCTGAACACATTATGCTAAGTCAAAGGAGCCAGGTACAAACTCCTCATATTATATGATTTTATTTACATGAAATGCCGAAAAGAGGCAATCCGCAGAGGTCGCAGAGCAGACTTCCAAGTTTGGGGTGTGTGGCAGGGGTTAGTTATTATTGATGGCTATGGGGTTTCTATTTGGGATGATGAAAATATTCTAGAATTAATGGTGATGGCTGCACAATCTTGTGAATGTACTAAAAACCAATTAAATGTATACTTTAAAAGGGTAAATTTTATGGTATATGAATTATATTTCAATGAAAAAATCCCATTCAACCCTCTACTGATTTGACTACTGCAGTGAATCCCCACCCCATTTTCAAAAGGAAATTTTCTTATCCCTTAGGTATGCTGATGTAGAAGGTAAAGAATTCTCTGCTTATACTCTGGTTTCTCTTCAGATCACATACATCTTTCACCTTTTACTAAAGAATTCTCTGCTTATAACGTTTACAAATACTGAAATCCTGCAAGCATACAATTCAATGTAACAAAATATTTCAACACTTTCCTCATTAATCAAGGAAAAAGTGATTCATTTACACATGTAAAACTTTTACCCACTCAATGTTTTTTGAATCTGCCGTTAAGAGAATACTGTATGGACTAAATGACAACAACAACAAAAAACCTCAGACAGATCTAATTTATTACTAATGAGTATATATTTTAGAAAACCTTTTTTACACACTTCCCTTCATTCCACAAATATTTACTGAGCACTTACTATTCACAAAGCACTCTGCTAGGTGAGCGGGACACATGGGCAAAGTCTCTGTTACTGTGGGGCTGGCAGATCCACCACACACCAAGGAAGAAATAAATTACCACAGAGTCAACGTCCACCTTGAAGAAGACATGACGCCAGTGGGGGAATTACTATGCAGGGTGTGTGTGCTTTCATGGCCTATTTTGGTTACAAGCCAATGTGGAAATACCAACAGAAACTGTGTCACCGTTCCTGTCGTGGGGAGTTATGAGCACATTCTGTCTTAGAAACACGCACAAGTGAAATCTGGGTAGGCAATCTCCAAATCAGCCGAGAAAACACATAATACTCAACAGCACAGTCTTTTTATTATTTATTTCTTTTAATACAAAGCTTTGGCATTAGCAATTTTATGAAAAAATAAAATGTACTAAAAATAAATGCTGTGTGGCATGATTGGTAAATGATGCACAAAAATAGGTTCTTTTTTTCCTTCAAGGCAATCAGTCAGAAAGCAGTTTTCTTCTTTTCAAAACCATTCTACCCTACGGAACAAAAGGAAAAAAGAAGTCATGAATTAGTTAAAAGTTAGTTGTCAACATTTTAAAGTAACAGAGCAGTGGTCCTAACTGAAGGATAGCCTGGCTGCCCCTATTTCCCAGCCTCTTTCGGTGAAGGCAGTAAGCCACTGGCGTGCTCCTGAAGTCAGCAACTTCAGGTCTGTAGTTAAGTGCTCATTTGTCTGGGAAGTGCTTCAATACTCCAGAAAGAATGCAGGGAAAAGTACAGGCTAATGGCATCTTGTTTAAATATACAGGGACAATTACCACACAGGTCATAACTTCCTACATGCCTCAACACACGTTCTAAGTGCTGGGTGTGTGGAGTCTACAGCTGTCATCCCTGTCTACCATCCAATGACGATGTTATCACTTATGTTGATGTTAACAGTCGAAGAGCATAGACTCCAGGAATGTACGGCTCTCTCCTAGGAATTCTCCACATCCTCGAGGGGTGTCGTGTTTCTATCCCTATGCCAGATGCTAACAGTGCCTAAAATCTTGGGGAAAGTCAGCGTGCTGCAAGCCCTGGCCCTGTGGGGCTGCCTGGCTTTCTGATCCCTGGGACTTGTGCTCACTTCTGTGGTTCCCTGTCGGTCACAGATCTCTCCCCTCTCTGCTGAGATCCAGATCTGTGCTCCAAGCCGCTCAATCTCGGATCATCAGCTGTCCTCTAGCATCCCTTACTTTCCTGTCCTCCCTGCCACCATCAACTCCGTATTTTTTACCTAACCTAGCTTACTGTCTCCAGTTTCCACCACTTTAAAGCAATTTCCTGGCCACTAGGAATGATCTTTCTGCTGAATGATCTTTCTGCTGAATGATTTTTCTGCTGAAAAACCTTAGATATAACCCATTGTTAACAAGAATAAAGTCCAAATCCTGCAGTCTACCACCTGCCACCACTGCCTGCAGTAGACACATCAAACCATACAACTCCCAGATCCTGCTCCACTCTGTCCTTACTTTGTGCCCTAATTATGTCCAGCCTGGTTCCTAACTCATTCCCTCCATGAAGCCTTTTTCAATTCCCCAAAGCAACAGCAGCAGTTCCTCTGGGTGTGACAGAGCAGTGTGCTGTGTGCCCCCTTCAGCACATGTGCCCTGCACACAGCACCAGGCTCCAGCAGGGAAGGCCAGGCTCCCAAGGGCTTCAGTCCTAGGAGCCCAGAACCTGGCACAGGCTCAGGAAATGGCATCTAAATGAATGAGAGAGAGTTGCTCAATGTTTTTGAAAAAGCTCTGGTATGGCTTGGTGCCCGTAGCACAGTGGTTACAGCGCCAGCCATATACACTGAGGGTGATGAGTTTGAACCTAGCCTAGGCCAACTAAACAATTGCAACAAAAAAATACCTGGGTGTTGTGGTGGGTGCCTACAGTCCCAGCTACTTGGGAGGCTGAGGCAAGAGAATCACTTAAGCCCAAGAGTTTGAGGTTGCTCTGAGCTGTGATGCCATGGCACTCTATCAAGGGTGACATAATAAGACTCTGTCTCAAAAAAAAAAAAAAAAAGAGAAAAGAAAAAGGAAAAAAGAAAAAGCTCTGGTATGAAGGATGTTTAAAACAACTTCATGTTAGATTTTTTTTTTTAGGGGTGATCAAGTTTTAAAATATACTTTATTTTTAATCTAAGAAATCATACACTAATGGAGCCATAACATAAAGTTATGCTGAAAAGCAAAGTAATGGTCACTGCCAAAGACAGCTGAGAAGTCCAATGAAAGGTCACTATTGCCTGTGATGCTTGTTTTGGATCACAGTTTTAGAAAACCAAATTTGTCGTCCTTAATCACATCATTTGGAACCATCTCAAATGGCTCTCTGTAGTAGCCAAAGGCAAGCGGTATAAAGGAAAAAGATGCAACCTGAAGTATTGGGTTAAATTCCATTGCCCTTCTTCCTACAGCATCTCTCAGAAGTCACTCAATCACTCTAAGCCAAGGTTTACTCGTGAGTGTGTGTGTACATATATACATATATATACATATTCATACTCAGAGTGGCTAAAAGGAGAAATAAATACTAAGAAAAAAGAAGATTCATTATCCAGCAGTATCAGTATATATCTCAAATAGAGGTTAAATTTAAATCCTTGCTGGAAATGCTATAAGAAAGGAAGTCTCAGAAAAATAAAAGCAATCGATGGGTACTAGTGTGAGCAAAAGACTAAAAATTCAGTATCTTTAGACCAATGTCTCAAACCAAAGGATACAAACTATTAATGGTGTATAAGTCAAAGTATGAGTTCATAACTAGTATTAACGACAAAAACAAAGTACAGAATAAATTATACAGAGAATACTGCATGAAGTAAAGGAAACAGCTGTGAAATCTCTGCTTCAGTTATGTCACAATGTAAAATGTATCTCTTACAGTGGGAGAGGCACTGGAAGAGAACTCAACCCTTCTCCCTGGCTCTGATCCCTCCTAGGAAAGAACAATACAAGAGGGAGCTTCAGAATTGGAAGGAGTCTTAGAGATTCCCCTTCATGTGCAACAGCTCTAGCCTTGCAGCTTCTGTCTGAATAACAGGTCTTGGCAAGCTCACTAGCTTTCAAAGCATCCCATGTAAAGATGGATAAATCTCACTGGTAAAAAATTATTTTTTATATTAAGTGGACGTCTACCTCCCTGAAGATATCTCCAGGGCTCCAGAACTACAGCATAAGAATCACCCTCAGGGGCGGTGCCTGTGACTCAGTGAGTAGGGTGCTGGCCCCACATACTGAGGGTGGCGCGTTAGAACCCAACCCCAGCCAAACTGCAACAAAAAATAGCCGGGCGTTGTGGCAGGTGCCTGTAGTCCTAGCTACTCAGGAGGCTGAGGCAAGAGAATTGCCTAAGCCCAAGAGCTGGAGGTTGTGACACCATGGCACTCTACCGAGGGTGACAAAGTTAAGACTCTGTCTCTTAAAAAAAAAACAAGAAAAATCACCCTTAGCACACACTGGCCAGCCAGCCTGTGCCACTGTGAGTACTGAACAAGGCAGTGTAGGCAAAAGCCCAGTGCAGGAGCAAGCTCAAGGTAGGTACTCAGTGAGTAGTAGCTATTCTCATCTTTAGGAGTCCTCCAAACATCTGGGAACACCTATCACATCACCTCAGTTCCCTCTAAGCTAAGCATCCTCAAGACATCAAATGATGTTTTTAGATCCTTTTGTATTAAGATGTGGTAATCTGTCAATGTTCCTCTTAAAAAGAGCCCCGAACAGAATAATACAGAAATAAAAAGCAGAGAGTGAAACAGACACTTCTTTTTCTTTCTTTCTTTTCTCTCCTTCCTTCCTTCCCTCCCTCCCTCCCTCCCTCCCTTTTTTTTTTAGAGACAGAGCCTCAAGCTGTCACCCTGGGTAGAGTGCTGTGGCATCACAGTTCACAGTAACTTCCAACTCCTGGGCTCAAGGGATTCTCCTGCCTCCACCTCCCAAGTAGCTGGGACTACAGGCACCTGCCACAATGCCTGGCTATTTTTTTGGTTGCAGCCGTCATTGTTGTTTGGCGGGCCCGGGCTGGATTTGAACCCACCAGCTCAGGTGTATGTGGTTGGTGCCTTAGCTACTTAAGCCACAGGCGCTGAGCCAAAATAGACACTTTGATTCCTTGAACTAGCCTATAAATTTCTCCTACTACACCTGAAGGAGGACAGCGAATTAGGAACACTGGTGTGATGACCTACGCCCAGAGCTCTGGACCTCAGTTGTGCTTTAGGAGTATTTGTTCCAGTTACTTCATCACATTAACCACATCAGATTCATTTCCTCCTGCCAAGATTGTACTGAATTTTGAATGCTTGGGCTACAAGACTCTACAAATTTTAGGACGTAATTTCTATGAATCAGAATCTAGAAACTGGAAAAGGGCTTTAGGGTTAACTAGTCAAACTTCATACTCAGCTTAAAATCCCTCCTGCATTATCCATGGATTTGTTTCTCAAATAATAAAAATATTTAGTTTCTTATATTGGGGAAAAAATAGAGTGAAAAAGCTGGTAAATGGAATTTCACAAGGGTTTTATGAGTAAAAAAGTAAAGCAACCTTGGGAACTGCTGTCTAATAACCTTGCTTAGGTGGGTAACTAAGAAACAGCGGTATGAGAAGTTAAAACATAAATATATTTACCTTGCATTTACTTGCTTCTTTGACTACCATCTGTCTATATTTTCAAAGTCTCAATATTCAACAGATTTGTTTGCAGTGTTAAAAAAATTTAGTGTACAATCAGTCACAGTTGAGTATTTAAATAAATAGTATTTCATCATAACAGAAGGGCAGTGACTCCAAACACATGGCCATTTATTGGCCTCCTGACCACAGTCAGCAGCATGAGGCCCTGGGTAAATGGACGCAGCAAGGGAGCGGGGAAAGGACAGTGGTCTCGCACCCCTTGCTGGCCACGCCCTGTGCGGTCAGCAATCTACTCAGTTCAGGGGGAACCTAGACTAACCGGTAAAAAATTATTTTTTACATAAGTGGAAATACCTGAAGATATCTCCAGGGCTCCAGAACTATAGCATAAGAATCACCCTCAGCACACACTGGCCAGCCGACCTGGGTTGTATTAAACAAGGCAGTGTGGGTGAAAAGCCCGGATGCTTGGCTGCATCTTCACATGTCTGGTTTGCGTCCTGCCCAGAGGGTTTCACAAGCAACTAGACTGGGTCAGTGGCTTGCTGAAATAGTACTTACTATACAAGATGAGTGACTATTATCATTGTCAGAAAAATAAACTACTCATGTAGGTTATAAGCACAGAAGTGAAGTTCATTAACAATTTTCAGACAATTAAAATGCCAAAAGGTGGAACCTGTTTATATATGAGACTATTTTTCAAATGGATGAGGTTACCCAGAAAACTAAACCAGGGCAATTATAATGGGGAAAATAAAAAGATCTTAATTTGGCTTTAAGTTCCTTGGAAGATATAGCCAAAAAGAGAAATAAGATAGATTTCAGAAGATTTATAATGAAGAATAATTGCAAATTTGCTAGGAAGAAAGTCTTCTCTGGAATTAAATCACATAGGAATTTTTATCAACATTTTTGAGAAACAGACATTGGGTAAGAGAGACTATTATCTTTTCTATTATGCTGCACAATAAAAATGGCCTTTAAATAAACTAAATAATTCACACTTACTATTTAAAAATCAACACACAAAAGGATACATTGAAAATTAATACCCAAAATTATTTTTTTCCCCAAATTCTACCTTTAGACAATCACCATTAATATTCTGGTGACCATCCTCTCATGCACCACTATGCGTGTATATATACACACACATGCACACACACTCTCTCTCATGAATATTGTCCTTCAGAGTGGTTTCAACTAAAGGTACAGAAATCATATCCAAATGAACGATCACAAAACCAACCCACTAGAAGGCTAATGAGAGAAGGGCTGGGCTAAGCTATGGATCTCATACCTATGACATGGCTCTGAATCATGCAGGCACCCATGCATGGGCTGGAAATGTTGTGGCCCAGGCATTCTGCTTTGCAGTAGGCAATGTGTCTACTGAGCATTCTCCAAGATACGTGATGCATGGACTGAGCATCTGGGAGATTCTGAGTGGCAGCCAGGCAACCATTTAATTTCTCACTAATTCTCTGAAAGGTCAAAGCATCACTATTTGCTTGTGTGGGTCATCACTCATCTGTGAAGTTCCTATGAAATGGACTCAAATCATGACCCAGCCTGGTGGGTCAGTACGACAGTGAGAGAGAGAGTGGTGGTCACAGGTGGAATGGATATTTCCTTCTGAACTGGGGTTTGAACCACTGGTACTCACAGAGTTCCTGTGGTTCTATATCCCATTTCATAAAAGAAATTAAATTCATTTGCCAAACCTTAAAGGTAGATGGCTATCTTATTCACAGAACTTTGACAGAATCTTTGTAGCATGGGTTTGGCTAACATTTATTGAGCACTTATTATGTACCAGGCACTGTGCTAAGCACTTTATATGCTAATCCTCACAATGAGGGCAACCCTGACATTACATGTTTTAAGATGACTGAAGTGAGAGTCAGATAGTAACTTCCCAGGTCTCAAAACTGAAAAATGGAGGAAACAGGAGACAAAGCCAGGTGTGCCTGACCCTCAGGTCTGCTGTGTTGGAGGGAAACTACACTAGGTGGCCCACCAGAGGTGGCTAGTGTCTACCCGCAGGACGAGACTACTCATCTGAGCAGTGGAGAGTGCCAGCTGGCTATGACACTGACCCTGTCACAGGTCACTTCTTGTAAGTCTCTGGCAACAGATCAGGTAAGATGTAGTAAGAACTCACTAAAAGTGGGGATAATAACCTGCCCATTGTTTCTACTGTTAGACAATGGCAGTCAACTAAATCAAACACACGAGCTTGTTTGATTATTATTCATTAATTAAAGCGTCAGGACATAACTGAATATAGTGAGCACATTAATTCCACCAGTACCAATTTAGGTTCAAATTTAGGCAGTAACCCAGGGTTGCTTTCATCTTTAATTGGTTTTCCCCAAAACTGGTAAAAGACTGAATAATATCCTGAAGTAAATGCCAGAATTTAAAACAAAACAAAATAAAAAACCTTTTCTCCATCTTATCCCTGTAGAAAGCTACTCTTGAAAAATCACTGCATCAAAATAGACCTTCATAGTCATCTAGCCCAATTTTCTACCCTCTGGAAAACGTGACACCAGCTTCTGCCTGCATTCCTAATCCTGGGCCCTCCCCTGCAGGAAATCACCCCACTAGTAAGTAGCTTCCCTGATGGCTGTTCTTTCTTTAACTTAGGTGAAACTTGCTTTCTTGAAGCCTCCCTTTGGAGATGGAGTTTATAATTATTTTCCCTGCCCCCAATAGTCTTCCTCTTCCCAATATTTAGAAGCAGCACATCTTCCTGATAGTTTCTTCCTGTAGGCCAAACACCCAAGGTACTGTGCCTGGACCACAGCGAGGGTGCCAGGGCCCTGCCAAAAGCTGATGGGTAAACTTCAGATAAGATCTGATGAGCAAAAGTAAAGCAGGGCTGTTCCTAGCAAGGACAAAGACACTGACATTCTTTATTTTTTTGAGATAGTTTTGCTATATCACCCTCGGTAGAGTGCCCTGCTGTCACAGCTCACAGCAACCTCAAACTCTTGGGTTTAAGCAATTCTCTTGCCTCAGCCTCCCAAGTAGCTAGGACTATAGGCACCCGCCACAATGCCAGGCTATTTTTTTGTTGCAGCTGTCATTGTTGTTTAGCTGGCCAGGGCCAGGCTCAAACCTGGCAGCCTCGGTGCATGTGGCTGGCACCATAACCACTGTGCTACGGGCACTGAGCCAACACTGACATTCTCTACGCACAGACTAGACTGGTTTCCTTGGCATTTATATAACATTGTTGATTCATTCTAAACTTGTGACTAATGAAAACCTCTGGATCTTTTCTCAAATGAACTATTCCTGTTGAACAAAGTAAATTTCCAATCTGCATAACTGACTGAAAATATACATTCATGAAATAAATTATTTTGCTAGATATGATCCCATGAGGATCAGTATTAAATTGGGAAAAATTCAATTCTTGCTATGCTCCTGAAAATGACTATGTGTGTTTGCTTGGGATCATCTGGCACATGCAATCCAACAAACAATTTGTTACTTACTCATTAGCATTCAAGCTAGCTGTGGCTCTGATGATCATGTAGCAGAGTGTGAGAGCACTGAGGAGGCCAAAGCTGGCAATAATAAACCATTCTTCTGTTGACAAAGGAAAGGGAGGAAATCACTCTGGGGAGAAGGTTTAAGTCAAATCGATGTCAACATTTCCCTCAAATGCAACGAAGCAGACGTCAACGGAGGTGTAAGCCAAGACTGGCCCAAGGAAGTGCAGCAGGAGGAGGTTTGCCAGAGAGCTACTAACTGGAGAAGGTTAGTGGACATACTGAAGACAGCTGCAAGGGAGAAAGGAAAGCAAGGCCCAACCACGTCTTCCAGTTTTGGCGCTGAGGTCTGTGAGTGTGGCCACCCAAAAGTGTGCAGTAAAAATATGTCCATAAAGTTGCACATGGACACAGTTTGTTTCTGTGGTTGATTTAAATAATAGTAAAGTACTAACCATTCATGTAACCTTCATTTCTTCTTTATACTGTTATTTTTACACAGTTCTACCACTCTTTCTTAGAAAAAGGCTCAGAGATATGGAGCAGTGGTTCTCTAAGATTCTGTGGGTGTATCCATGGCTTATGCTCTTCTCTCACATGTGAAGGTTAAGGTTATAATATTTACATAAAAAGGATACCTCACTGGTGTCCACCCAGCTAGGAAGCAGCACTGGTTGTTCTGGCTTTGATAAGCAGGAGGAGGAAGAGCAGTGACTGACAAGGTGTTTGGTCCACCAAAGAGTCAAAAATCTCTGGTACGTGGAACTCCATGGATTTTTGCCTAGTCTGTCTTTCTCTCCTTCCAGATATTTCCCTTAACTTTTCAGAGCCTGAATTGACTATATTGTTAAAGCAACATTTTAAAAACAGTATTTATTGAGAATCTCAAAAATAACCTGAGAACCAATCGGATTTCCTAAAAAGTCTTAACTATAAAATATTTCTTGGCATAAAAAAAAAAATTCCTAGCATAGAGACTGGCTAGGGCTGGCTTAACAAAGTATCACACAGCAAAATTACTTATACAGGATGGCCATAACGTTCGTGTGCAATTTAAATAGACAACTATCTTTTAAATAGACAACTATTTTAAATTGAACATGAACTTTATGGCAACCCTGTACATGTGCAAGACGGCAGAAAAAAGAAATTATTTATATGTGGAATGTCAAATGTTTACAGGCAAAAGCTGTATATAGACTGTGTTTCTTAATCTGGGTTCCATAAATCCTAAAACTGCACACAAAATTGTGTGAGCACAGGCATTTTTTTTACTAGAAAAAGGTTATTGTACTTTTATGACATTTTAAAGGTAGTGACCTTCAAAAGGCCAAGAGGAACTGGTGTTCAAGGATTCCAGGATGCTGAGTGAATCTCTTCTATGAGCTTTCTCCACCCACTTTGGTTTATATTATGAAAACGGTTAGTAAACTTTTTATTTTTAGATTACAACACATCCACTGCCTCCTCGATTACACATTTCCTCATCAAATGACTGAAGTTTTTTATATAATCAAAATGAAAACACAAGAATACATATGAGATCCACCATTTTTACCTACAATATTTTTAAAGTTAGGGTATACAAGCCTTTAATACAATCAGAAGATGAGTGATCATAAACATCATGGAGCTGAACACAGCAGTTTTTTACTCTTAGAAACTTTTATACATGATATGCAGACTAACTTTCAGAACTTAAATTATGTTTATGTTTCCGAATTCTGAATATACCATCCCATATTTGTGTGTCTTTTTTGTGTGCGAGATTTCAGTTTTAAAAACTAGTAACCAAAAAGAAGTAAATATCATTATAATTATAACCAGTATGCCCGAAGGCATTTTAGCAGCCGGGCTTGGCCACCTCTGTCCTCCCGGTACCTCCACTTAGCACAGTGCCTTGCACACAGCAGGTGCTGGTCAAATGCATTGTGGTTGCTATAGCGTTACAGGGCCTTGAGGGAAAAGCAGAGGTAGCTTTGGCCTAGTTTAATTACACGAATTTTATTTATTAACATCATGTGTTAATTATGATAAATATGATTATGATTCATTGGTATATGAAGTATGTTTCTATATTAAATATAATGGTACTTAATGTAGAATTAGGTGCTCAATAAATGTCTGATAAATGAAGGGCCTAAAATAACTAATTAGTAAACAGTTTTTGTCTCCTTTATTACCACTAGATCAATTTATAAAAACCTAGACCATAAAACCTAAATACCAAAGTAGAAAAACCATGAAATGCTGTTAAGTCATTGATAAATAGTAAGTAGTGAGTCAAACTATTTTCAATCAATACTTTTACCTACTTCATAACTGAATGAAGACTCTGAGTTCAGACAGATGACAGAATAAAACCTGGGAAATAGTTTTCTAGTAATTTATAGCTGTTTAAAAACAAGAATACTTCACAACTGAACAGACTGCACGCGTCTTAACGCGCAAAGGGAAAACATTTTGTAAGCACTCTTATATGCTTCACTGACACCCTGAGTTCAGGGGAGTCCATCAGCTTCAGGGCTTAGAGCTCTAGGCAAGCAGCAGCATGTACTGGGAAAGGCAGCACCAAAATGGCAATAAGGAAGGTGGTGAGAACTTGTTAGATGAAAATAACACATAGAAAATGGAACTGAAGGGAAGAGCTGGCTTGCTATGGGATGAACGTCTACAATGCCCACACGCACACTGCCCACGCACACCACACAGACTTAGGAGGCCATTAAACCCTCGATGCACTTCTTTTTTTTTTGTCACCAGTTCATCAGGCAAGATGCTCCTAACCAGCCCAGAACATTTTTTGAGGCAGATTACCTTTTGGCTTTTCTCCTGCCACATGTATAATTATACCAAAGTTAAGTACTGAGAGATCAAACTTCCATAAAAACTACAAAATAAAATGAGCAACAGGCAGTCTCAACTGTTTCTGGAGAAATGAGTTTTTAGATTCAAATTCTAGATTACTTTTTTGCTAAGTTGCCTGCAGTGTGGGAGATGGAGAGTGCTGGTGCTCACAGTCACACAACACACCAGAGAGGCTGCTGAGGGCTCATGTCACATGCCATCATCTCCCTTTAAAATGCCTGTTGGTAATCCATGATTTCAAAAGAAGGTTCGTGCAACAGCACTAAGACAAACCTCTGAACGACTACTCACCAAATGCAGCTATTCCTATTATTTACACACAAATACGCAAGTTCCTTATTATAAAGAAAGTTTCATTATTACAGGCTGTTTTTAACAGAAATACATAAACTGAGCCCCAGGCCCAGGCGATCACCTCACCTCTCCTCTTGAGAGTGCTCATGTGCTTGACACAAGCATTAACGCCACCCTGGGCCTGAGCAGAGGGTCCCCACTTACTTGTTACTGCAATGTTGATTTCTCCTGTTCTAGGAGTGAGTTCCCCATCCTGAGGAAGAGGTGATATTCCCGAAGTTCGAAGTGGCTCAAGGCCAAGAGAGCTGTCGCTGGCAAGGTCACCTAGGGCTGACCTTCGATTAACTGCCTGGGTTCTGGTGAGCCTCTCCATATCAAATGCTACGTTGTCAGTACATGGCATATTTGGCTGCAAAATATTTCCAGATTAACAATAACTATAAGAACAACAAATTGGTTTATAAAACTCTTAAATGTTTGACATTCTATTGCAAAGACTTCACTAAGTCTCTCCCATGAGATTTCTTCTTCATTTCTCTGTCCATCTACCTACTTTTTCTAGCCTCACCCAACAGTTCAAAAGGAATAGGCAATCTCCTCCTAAAAATGGTACAAAGGAAAACCAAAATCCACTGCAGATCTACGAAAAGTGGCTACTTCATCTTTATAAAGAAATGACATGGTAACAGGCAGAGGGAGTCATAACATAATTATAAAGCTGACAAACATTCAGTTTAAAAAACAGTGAAATATATTACTTCAGTTAGCATTAAATGTTCATGCTGAGCAATAGCAGGTAATATGAAATATCATTTCATCACTTCTCTGTAATACCCACTTATCTGATAGTCAATCTGAAATATTTTCTACCTTTATATTTTTATTTTTTTGAGACAGGGTCTCACTTGGTCACCCTGGGCAAGAGTTCTATGGCATCACAGCTCACAGCAACCTCAAACTCTTAGGCTCAAGTGATCCTCTTGCCTCAGCCTCCTAAGTAGCTGGGACTATAGGCGCCTGCCATAATACCAGCTAATTTTTCTATTTTTAGTAGAGATAGGGTCTTGCTCCTGTTCAGGCTGGTCTCCAACTCCTGAGCTCAAGCAATCCACGTGCCTTGGCCTCCCAGAGTGATAGGATTACAGGCGTGAACCACGGTCCCTGGCCAGTATCGTCTACCTTTAAATATAAGGAAAGCACACAATCTAGAGTAGATAAAACTAAGACAACAATTTGTTTCAAAACCTAAGCACCTAGTTCTGAAGGAGATATACAGAGCTGCTTGGGGCCAAAGTCTGCCAATTAAAAAGTGGGTACAACATTCTTTTAGTTTAACAACGTGGATGTTTGGTTTCCCTAGCAATCACAGACAGGATATGAGAAGCAGAGCTACGAAGGGTAGCTAAGTAGAGTTTATATCAATGGTTCTCAACCTTCTTAATGCTGCGACCCTTTAATGTGGTTCCTCATGTTGTGGTGACCCCCAACCATATAGTTTTATATTATGCCAAATGTGGGAAAGATTACTAGTTGACCAGAGTCAAGATTCTAGATCCTATTACTTTTTCACGATATTACAAGTGAAGGAAAACAATACCCTTCTTTCTATGTCAGTTCTCCACTTCACACTCACCACCCAGGAGAAGCACTAGGAGAGTTATTTATCTTCTCTTTTAGGAGTTCCCTGAGATGGGTTAGAGAGAGACTTTTAAGCAATCTAGAAGAAAAGCATTGCTGGACTAACAGGTTTATATGGCAAAGCAAGTCTGCTTTCTTGTGAGAGGTAACCATGCCTTCTTTTATGCCAAATGTGTTAAAAGTTGTATTACACTAAGATATAGTACCACACGAAAGTAGTAACAAAAGATGAAACATACCACAATTCCTAGGGCCTTCAATATATTAAGTTTGCACATAGGACAGGTACAATGTTCACTAAGCCAGGGATCCACACAGGATTTGTGAAAAACATGCCTATGAAATAATGGAGAATGATATTACAAATTATACACTGAAAAACCATTACATCGAACAAAAAGCACTGGAACTTTAGTCTGTTTTCTCCTCTTTCAAGACATATTCGTAAGTCCCAAGAGACAAATTTATTGAGCATTTATAAAAATATACCTATATACTCAAGTATAAGCCGAGTTTTTTCAGCACAAAATTTGTGCCGAAAAACCTGAACTCAGCACAAATTTTGTGCCGAAAAAACTTGGCTTATACTCGAGTATATACGGTAACTTGGAGAAAACCTCCAGAGCCAAACCCATACTATCAACAGCACTGTGAAAAGACTGATAAGTAGGATTTGATTGCTTATACTTTTTCTTTCACTAAATTTCAAAAAAGACTTCAGAAAACTTAAAAAATGTACATGTATTAAGAATGAAGAAAATTGTACCTTATAAATCAGTTGTTTTCTACAATAGCTCGCATAGAAAAAATGGAATTTTGAAAAGATATTAAATGAGGATTAAGTCAAAAGAGTTCTCTGCATAATTAATAGTTTCATAAAATCCTAATTTTGGAGGGTGTGGAGGGTCAGGGTCTTGCTCTGTTGCCCAGGCTTGAGTGCTGTGTTATAATTATAGTTCACTACAGACTTGGACCCCTGGGTTCAAGTGATCCTCCTGTCAGCCTCCCAAGAATGTAGCACACTGTCTGGCTAAGTTTTCTAATTCTTGGTAGAGAAGGGGTCTTGCTATGTTGCCCAGGCTGGTCTCAAACTTCTGGCCTCAAGCAATCTTCCCACATCAGCCTCCCAAAGTGCTGGGATTACAGGCATGAACTATCCCACCCAGCAGGAACCCCATTTAAATATCATTTAAAACATTTTAAAAAAACTTCTAAGCAACACACATATAATGTTTGTAAGCTACAGGACAATTGGAATTATTTAAGGGGTGAATTGTGCCTAGAATCAAATGACACTTAGCTAGCAATTTTCAGCTGAAATGTTAAAGGGAGAAGATAGGTGATTTTCTCTTTTTTTTGGAAAGCAGAAAAAGATATCCTCATGGCTGGAAATAAGTCAGTCATGGGGGGGTTTGCAGTCTAAGAAAAAAAGTTGGCCCTTCTGAAGGGAGAAAAGACGTTAAGGGAGCTGCAGAAATTATTCCTCAAGCCCAAGCACTTGTGCAAAGCACCTTTCAGAAGCTGTAAATAAAGCCTGATGAAATCCTGGAGTCCTGGCCAAACAAGAAGAGGGTCGGTGCCAGGACACTCAGGGCAGCGTTGGAAGAAACACTGTGTCCGGGTTTGGGATAAAAGAAAATTTTAAAATGACACTAAATAGAACCATGGTATACCTTAAGAACTTGCTAATTTATAAATTAATTCTTATTCATAGCTATTATAAATGCAGTTTTGACTTAAAGAAGAGGCAACAGTTTTTACTGGCATTTGACGTAAATATTCACACTCATAGCTCTAGCCTGAACAGTATACACGCACCCACCTATCACCATTTGAAGGCCTTATATACTACTTTCTTTGGGGATAAGAACAAAGGTGCTGAAGAATGAACTTACCAATCTAGTCTTAAACTTAGAGGTAATACAATTAACCAGAACCATCATCCCTGCAGGCTTTTATTTAAACCTCGAGGTTTTACTTAAAGAGTGGAATGCCATCAATCTGTAGGGGAGATCTAAATTTATTGAGTATGCAGAAAGTGTTACTGGAGCCACATGTGTGTTCTGACAGTGCGCGGAAGGGCTGCTCACTGCTGGACTGGACCTGCAGCTGAGGGGATGGCCTCAGAGCCAGCATGCCCTCACGAAAACTAGAACAAGTTTTCTAAGCCCTTTGGGGGGAGGGAGGCATATGGGCCTCTTTGGGGAGATACAAACCCCTTCAGATCTCATATAAATTATGGAGCCTCCTCCTAAAAAGTCACAAAGGTGCACCTGCCCAGTATCTGGCCTATACCTCCTATACCTTTTTGTCAGTACTGGGAGAGGGTGGAGTGGCTGGAGAGAGGTTCCAGATCAGTTCTTTGGAGCTGACTGGTGGCAGGAGAGGTAAAATTACACCACCTCTGGCGAAGATGCACTGGTGGAGTAAGAGGTACAGAGTGGAGCAGCTGAATTTACCCAGCTGTTTGGAGACCCTGTGGGGCCTACAGGTGGACAAGGGTTTGGCTCTGGTTATTCCCCGCTCAGGGCAGTATTTTTGCTCTTCCTTTTCCCATCTTTCTTACTAGTTATTCAGAAAGAACAAAATGGTTTAACCTCCATATTCAACTTTTAAAGCTGCATGAGTTTTCCCTGTTACTTTACCTTCAATTAATTATAAATGGATTTTTCTTATATTGGAGTTCTTGAGTAACTGGTTCATTGATCTAAAGAAAAAGGGCCTGCCCCCCGTTTCACTAAATAATAATCTTGCCTCTATTCTGTGGGGTACTATAATGAAAAACCACCTGGTTTCCTGAGAACAAATTTAAAAAACCTCCCTTCCTTAGCTAACCTAACAATCTGAAATATTTTCTCTATTTTTTTTTTTAATTGTTGGGCAAATATTGAGGGTACAATGAGTTAGGTTATACTGCTTGCATTTGCTGGCTAAAGCCCCTCTAATATTAGTATCCTGCCCCCAAGAAGTGTGTCACACGCCGTGGCCCCACAGCCCCCCCTCCTTCCTCCTCTCTCCTCCCCCCTCCCATCCACCATGTAGCATCAATTGTCCTCATATCAGAATTGAGTACAATGGATTCTTGCTTCTCCATTCTTGTGATGCTTTATTAACAATGTATTTCAACTCCATCCAAATTAATGTATTTTCTCTCTTTAAAAAACATTTTCCTCCACCCCAGCCCATAAACATCCTTCCTTCTAAGTCTCCTTCCCATGATCTTGTGATTTCCCTACATACCCTACTCCTCCCGCTCTCGTGCCTCTTGACCAGAGGTCTCCAGTGTTATTCCCACAGCACAGCCCTCGCTCTGGAAAGAAAACTGTGAGACTGCTCTCTTCTCTTTGGCCCTGACACAGCCCCTCTGCTCCAGCCTACTGCTGAACGTGGTGCCTCTTTTCTTTCCCACCCCTTCTCTAATCCTCCTGGTTCTGTCTCCTCAGCACTACCATTTTGCTGACCTCCCTGGCCTTCCTTTCCTTTTAGCAAAGCTCTGCTACTGGAGCTGTCTGAAGCCTGACAAGACACCTCTCTGACTCTCAGCTGGAAGATGGTGGTTGGGGGTTGGGGATAGCAACAGGGAGGGTGTGCCTGATTGGCCCCAGGAGGTCATTTTCTGGAGCAGAAATGAAAAACTCTGGGTGGAATACACAGGGAAATGCCAAAGACTGTGCAAACCAAAGGTGTCAATAGCAGACACAACAGCATGTTTCCCAGCACCTCAGCAAGCAGTCAGAGCACCCAGCACCAGGGACATGTGGCTTCTCACCAGCTGCAAGGTGGCACTCGGGGCAAGTTAGATTTTTAAAAGAAGCCCCTCTCCACTCAAGTAATAAAAATATACACAAGCAGAAAAGGGCCACCACACTTGGGGCTGAAAGGTTTACTGAAATGGAAAGCAAGGAATGGGCTGAGGAACAGTGAAACATGAAAATGACAATGTATCAGAGCTTCAATGAAAATGTCCTTTATTCTTCTAAGAAATACTTTGGGATACAGAATGTGAAATGTGTAAAGAAACAACCCCAGTGACACTGAAACTCAGTGCCCTCTCTCTCCTGCTTCCCCCACACGCCACATGCTCGAGGGAGCAGAAGAGTGCTGGGGTGGGGTGAGGATGCTACACTGGAGGTGAGTTGTTTTCACAGCTCTGCAGCCTCTTGGTGCCGTGTGAGAACCTGGCAAACATAAAAGGACCCAGGATTACTAACAGTCAGAGACAAGCACCCTTTCCCACTAGCTGGCTGGCCCCGTTTCAACAGGCCCCCTCTGCAGCAGGATGGACAAGGGACGCCTCAGAGGCCGGCAACCCAACCCTTTCCGCTCCCCAGGTGGCATCTGAAATCTGTCTCTCCAAGCTGCTGCACTGTGCTTCTGAAAACAGAATGTACACTACTAAAAAATTCTGTGGTTAACCTTTAAATAAAAGAGACCTAAATAAGGTGACAGTTTTCAGCCTCTAAGACATACTGGAAAACATCCAAAGGATGATCAGTTATAATCAGCTGACACAGGAGGAGGCCCCAAAGCAATGCCAACTGCCATCTGTCCACAATAAGTTAATGCAACAAGAAGAAAAGGAAAGGTCATGCAGCAGAAAGCAGCAATCCACAAGAGGGCTGACAGCTATAGATAGACAGTCCTAGTTTGGTTTGTTAAAAATTAAGACAGACAGACACAAAGGCATCTGGGCTTGTCTGTCTTCCTTCTTTGCTGAGGTGAAGGAGAGGCAGCGGGTGCAGATCCTTTCCAAGGGCTGGTATGGGGCGGAGAGGTTCTAAGGAGGTATTTGGAGGGTGATGGGTTTGAAGTGAGTCCTAAAAAACAGAAAACACTTCAGTGTGTTTACATGCTGATGGGTGCAGACTGAAAGGAATGACATCTGGAAGAAGACAGCCAACAGGACAAGGTCCCTCTAAAGGGAAAGAGCAGATCAGACCAGTACACGCTGCCTCCACCCAGACAGGAAGGGCCCAGTGGGTGTACAGGCAGGCATGCATGAGGGCCCGGGGTCAAGAAGCTGAGAGAATTTTGACCATTGCATGTATTTTCTCTGGGAGATAGGGTCTCACTGTGTAACTCATAGTTCACTGCAGCCTCCAACTCCTGGCCTCAAGTGACCCTACAGTGCTGGGATGATGGGGGTGAGCCACTGTGCCAACCTCTGGGAAGTTAATGGTGTAGTTATCTGCAGAGAGTGAGAAATAAAGGAATTCACTTGTTCAACACTGTTATGCTGAATAGGGAGAGCCAATCAGGACAACAGAAAGCTCTAGGCAGTGCTATGGACCACAGTGGAGGGCAGCTCTGTCCATGTAGCTGTTCAGAGTCCTAAGGGAAGATGGCAAGGGAGCAGAGCTGCTTAGCAATGTGACATGTGGGGAGCCATAGTAGTCAACACCGAGGCTTGGTTTCAAAGACCACATAGACAGAAGAGAAAGGGAGAGTATACAAGCAAGAGGGAAGACCGCAGTAGCAACACAAGGTAAGTGCTAATAGAAAGGTACGTGAGTGGCATTTATCGGAAAGAGGCTTGAAGATGTGGGGTGATAACTGGGCACAGCCAACCGTTAAGTCAGCGGTTCTCATCAGGAGACATTCCTGGTTGTCACATGTGTGTGTGTGGGTGCTATTGATACCTAGTCGGTAGAGGCCAAGGTCACTGCTAAATAGCCCTCAATACACAAGACAGCCCACTGCCCCAGCACCAAACAAAAGGTATCTAGTCTGAAATATCAATAGTGCCAAGCAAGGCACTCTGCTCTGGTCAAAGAGTTGTAACAAAATGTTGCTCAAGGTACAAAGTTAATTTTTACTACACCTGAGAAACACACTGCCATTACTGTTTCAGTGAGGTAAAACACTTCACTGAGCAGGATGTACACTACCAGAGAAAGCCACAAGTTGTTGAGATGTGAGATGTAAGGCTAACAAACATCACCTTGGCTCTAAAGCAACATGGAGAACGTGAACCCCCAGCCTAGCATCAGAACAAAGGCCTCCCAAACCATTTGTGGTTTTTAACTAAAGTGGGAATGTCTTTCTCAGGGGAGCCTCAGCCTAGAATAGATTATTCTGAGGCTCCTGGACTCTGATGCACAATTAGAAGTGAAAAGCACTAGACTGAGTTAAGAAGAAAGAGAATTCAGAATGAAACTGGAAATGTCAATGTGTAAGGGGCAGAACAGAAGCAAACTTCTCAGAATAATCTATTCTAGGCTGAGGCTCCCCTGAGAAAGACATTCCCACTTTAGTAATAACCACAAATGGTTTGGGAGGCCTTTGTTCTTAGGTCCCAGATGGCTCTGGGAGATCCTGGGCTGACATAGGAAGAAGAATTTGGAAAGACTTGGCCTCTTCCTGCCATTCCAGTGTCAAAGCAGGCAAGTGCTGAGCTGCTCCGGTGTATGTCCTCCTGACCCTTCTGATCTGCACCTGCAACCCGTTAGCCTCACACTGCTGACTGTAAGTGACTACAGATAAACACTGTCATGACCTGTTTAATTTCTACAGGACAACTCACCTTTAATTTTACAGATTTTCCTTTACATGTAAACTAAAATGATTTGACTACCAGAATCTTGGCTTTCTCTTTCAGTATATATAATTCTGCTTAAGGTCTATGATTTTCTTAAGAAAATCATTTTTTATAAGTTCAAAATATGTAGATTATTTATGAACAGGTAAAATAAGACCAGAAGCCTCTGGAGACACCTACTTATGCTTAGTGTATCCAGTCATATGTCTGTGGATGCCTTTTAAAGGAGAGAAGGGGAAGAAAGAGGAAAATTCTTTGGTTTTAGACTTGTAAGTGGGTAATTTCCTATTTTTCCACTTGATAGTCAGAATTATTATTTAATGTTTCACATTCCCTAGCTTGGGTAAGAATCCTGAAAAGAAATAAAAATGCTTGTAAAGAAAATTTGCTCTTGGCTCGGTGCCTGTAGCTCAGTGGTTAGAGCACCGGCCACATACACTGAAGCTGGTGGGATTGAGCCCAGACCGGGCGAGCTAAAACAATGCTGACAACTCCACCCCAAAAAATAGCCGGGTGTTGTGGCGTGCACCTGCAGTCTCAGCTGCTACGGAGGCTGAGGCAAGAGAATCGCTGAAGCCTAAGAGTTTGAGGTTGCTATGAGTTGTGATGCCAGGGCACTCTACCCAGGGCGACACAATGAGACTCTGTCTTAAAAAAAAAAAAAAAGAAAAAAGAAAAGTAAAGAAAAGAAAAAGAAAATGTGCTCTTTCTAGGACACCAAAGTACAGGTAGATACTCCTTCTAGAGACCTTCATATCTGCCATTTCTGGACTCTGTGCCCCTTTATGGAATAGGGAGGAGAAAAGCAGCTTCTCAGGACCACTGGAATAATTACAGAGGCAGTAGATGTAATATGCACAGAGCAGAGTACTTAACCCCAGGGTAGGGATAAAGCCAGTATCAGTCCTCTCATTTTGTATAATCCAGGTTCAGAAAAAGATTTAATCAGAGTCCCTATAGTTGTAGTACCCAGAGCCAGGCTGAGTCCTGTGCAGGATCACTGGAGTGCCTAACGATGGACACAGATTTAAGGAGGACAGAAATAAGGGGCTGTTGGAAACTCACATAAATCACAGAACTACACGGGTTGCTTAAGACCAACCTGGGCAACATAGTGACACCCATTTGTTAAAAAGAGAGAAACAAAGGAATCACAGAATAAAAATTCTTGACCTTAATATTCTTAGGCTCTTCGTATATTTATGGTGTGCCTGGAGGCTGTGGCACATGTGGTTCTAGACAAGGTTTGTGAAGTTGGCTCTCGAGAAGGCAATGACACTCCCTGCTAACCTCATCCTCTAGTGGGCACTGGGCAGCCTTGGCCTGCCAGAAAGCCATGAGGTAGGTGGCTCTCAAAAGCAAGTGAGGCACCTGCTCTGACACGGAGACAGGCATAGCACAGTAACAGTAATTTTTTTTCAAAGAAAGAAAACTGACATACTTGCAGGGAAGAATCCGGACAACATCATTCTGCTTGTAGCTCTCTATGCAGACTGCACAATGATCAAAGTCTGGGTCTGTTTCCTGAAACAAAGAGCACAGGAACAAAAATTATATGCTAAAAGTACATAAATGGCGGTGACACGATTCAGCTAAGAATTTTCTTGTAGCAACTATGGTAAACAAGTGGTTATAAAGAGAAAATTATTAAAAATAATTTAGTATGTTTTCATTTGCTTAACTATATTCAGTCAAATTATATCTAAGCCAGCTTACTTTGTTTTAAAATTATGTTATGGCCAGGCATGGAGTCTCATATCTGTAATCCTAGCACTGTGAGAGGCTGAGGTGGGTGGATTGCTTGAGCTCAGGAGTTCCAGACCAGCCTGAGCAAGAGCAAGAGCTCATTCCTACTAAAAATAGAAAAACTAGCCGGGCATTATGGTGGGCACCTATAGTCTCAGCTACTCAGGAGGCTGAGGCAAGAGGATCGCTTGAGCCCAAGAGTTTGAAATTGCTGTGAGTTTTGAGGATGCCACAGCACTCTACCCAGAGCAACAGTATAATTCTAAAAAAAAAAAAAATTATGTTGTTAACAATCTCTACTAATTGTGTTTATAGTAAGTCAAAATTTTAATCTTTTAAAGATTCAAATCAGCTATCACCTTGGATTGTCATTATCCTCCTCTTCTCCTCTCCTTTCCACTGTGTTGCTAGCTCGTCTGAATCTGTTTCACTGCACATCTACACAATCCGGTCTTCACCATGATGCTCACTAATCACATCCTAAGTACAGACAGGAAGGATGGTGAACCCCCAGCAGATTGCTATTCAGAGACCCACCCCAAGTACAGAGCTGTACATCTGGTCACGGATCTGGGGATAGAGAAAGGTCATTGGTAAGCTCAATGCTGGGGCTTAACCAAGAGCCAGGAAGCATCAGCCAGGTGTTTGGACACAAGGTTAATTGATTTTCTTCCTCTTTAGGCATTCAGCCTGGTCAAAAAGTGAAAGATGCAGGCTGGGCGTGGTGGCTAATGCCTGTAATCCCAGCACTCTGGGAGCCCGAGGCGGGTGAATTGCTTGAGCTCAGGAGTTCAAGACAAGCCTGAACAAGAGTGAGACCCCATCTCTAAAATAGCTGGGCATTGTAGTGGGCACCTGTAGTGGCAGGAGGATCATTTGAGTAGTGAGGAGTTTGAGTTGCTGTGAGTGACGAGGTCATAGCACTCTACTGAGAAAGTAAGACTCTGTCTCAAAAGAAAAAAAAAAAAAAAGAAATAAAGATGCCAAGATGCCTTGAGCCTATGCCAGGAAAGGTGTAACTATCTGCTGTGTCACTGCCACTTGGACTGAAGCTCAGTGCACAACTCTTGGCAGGACTAGGAGGTACAAACTAAGATGTATTTGCTTTAACAATTAAAGGAAATACTGTTTTGCACTAGCCTGGGGTACAAGTAAGATAGGTGGCTTAGATGAACTTCAGGGAATTTCAAATCAGTGTGACAACTGAAGGCACCAGGCCAAGAAAGCATTTATAGTAATTACCACTCCTCTGGGGTTAAAGTGCAACTGTTGTGATGCTCCTTATATTTTCTGCAAGTGATTTTTTTTTCCTTTTCTCTTTCCTTAGTGTACAATGAATTTCACTAATAGTGTTTCCACCTTCTGAAGTTGTGCGAAAGGCAACTAGATAGGTGATGTCAGGCAACGGGAATAAAAATGAGTAAAATCCAAGAGTAGTAAAACTTAGCAAGACTGAGAATCATCTGAAATGATCCTTCCAGATGGAGTTCCTTGTGTAAATATTAGAGTTGAGTGTGGGGCAGGAGACCAGTTTTGGTTTTATACTTTTTGAGATGTAATTTTTTCATTCTAGATCACCTGGAATGCATTGAATGTAGGGTTTAGCATTAAGGTGCTATTTTGGCCTTCCAGAGAAGAAGCAGTGCTGTATCATAATGTGAGATCTAACTAGGGAATTCTGAAAAGGCCCTTTTTATTGCTTCTCTGATTTGGCACCCCCAACCCACCAGGCCCAACCCTGACAAACTGTGTTTTTTTTTTTTTTTTTTTGAGGTAGATTCTCATTTGTTGCCCTTGGTAGAGTATCACAGCATCATAACTCATAGCAACTTCAAACTCCTGGGCTTAAGTGATTCTCTTGCCTCAGCCTTCCAAGTAGCTGGGACAACAGGAACCCACCATAATGCACGACTATTTTTTGATTGTAGTTGTCATTGTTGTTTGGAAGGCCTGAGCTGGATTCGAACCCACCAGCTCTGGTGTATGTGGCTGGTGCCTTAGCCACTTGAGCTACAGACGCCGAGGCAACATCTGTTTTTTAGAGACAGGGTCTCACTCTTGCTCAGGCTGGTGTTGAACTCCTGAGCTCAAGCAATCCACCTGCCTCGGCTTCCCAGAGTGCTGGGGTTACAGGTGTGAGCCACCGCACCCAGCCCTGTGCTCTTCTTTCAAGCTGCTTAACCTACTGTAAAGATAGCACCTTGTTAGGTGGACTCTCTCAAACACAGGTCTTCAACTCTCCATTTAACTGGTTTAGAAACAAACACAAAAGAGACACAGTAAAGTCACAGGCATGTAGGAGGAAAATGCACTTCTCCCGGCTTCTTAATATAAAAATGGTCCCACTAGAATTCTTGTGAGAGCCTGTAATGGTAGCACTCTGGGAGACAAAGGAGGGTGGATAGCTTAGCTCACAGGTTCGAGACCAGCTTGAGCAAGAGTGAGACCGTGTCTCTCCTAAAAATAGGAAAATTGAGGCAAGAGAATCGCTTGAGCCCAAGAGTTGGAGGTTGCTATGAGCTACGACACCATGGCACTCTACCCAGGGCAACCGCTTGAGACTCTATTAAAAAAAAAAAAAAAGAAAGAAATTCTTGTAAAACTATATGCTAGATGTTAGCAGAAGCAAACTGCAGAAAAACATTGCTAGTAGTCTAGTGATGCTAATAATGGCAAATGTTTGAAGAGCAGGGAAGCTGGAGGACTATCTGAAGGGCTTCCAAGAGGCAGGCATACCAAGAAGAGAAGGTAGTTTAAAATAAAGTAGTAGGTGATGTACCTGGAGAAAACAATAACGTAACAAATGAGATACAAACAATTAAGGTGCATTCTTTCCCAAACAAAAACAAAACTACTTAATCATTTTAGAGTACTACATAACTGTACCTTATCGCCTTTTTTTACCGTTCTGGTTGTCAATTTACTAATGGCTTTCTTGGCTGCATCTCCAAGGCGACGCTGTGAAAATTGCAAATACAAACAGACATTAACAGTAAGATCTCTGAATATCCTTTATTTTTAAACAATTAGAAGTATAAAGTTCCTATTATTCTACATCTCTCTCCATGTCATTATCATACAAGAGGATCCTAAGAAAGAAATTAAAAAATTAGAACTGGCAGCTATATCATAGATTAAGCACATTGAATAAAAAATGTATATAGTGAAAAGGCCAGATGTTGTAATCACTTGCATTTTGCATTTAATGAACATTTGCTATATCACGTGTTATAAAAATGCACTTCTTTCTTTCTTTATTTATTTTTTACTCATTCTGGATAGTTTTATTTATTTATTTTTTATTAAATCATAGCTGTGTACATTAATGTGATCATGGGGCACCACACACTAGTTTCATAGACCATTTGACACATTTTCATCACACTGGTT
>CAUYPK010040046.1:0-31531 GCA_963574355.1 Loris lydekkerianus | reverse complement strand
GTGTACATTAATGCGATCATGGGGCACCATACACTGGTTTTATATACCATTTGACATATTTTCATCACACTGGTTAACATAGCCTTCCTGGCATTTTCTTGTGTTAAGACATTTATATTCTACATTTACTAAGTTTCACATGTACCCTTGTAAGATGCACCGTAGGTGTAATCCCACCATAAAGTTACTTTTTAAATAAAGATCTTTAAAATAAAGATCCTATGTGAATAGAAATCATAATAGCCTGACTTTTAATTTATTTTATCTTATCCAATTCATGAAATATATGGGTATAGATAACAATAGGAGGTAAACATCATACTAAAATAGGGTAACTTGTTAGAAGAGAATTTGGTTCACACCTGGTTACCATCGCTCTTAAAAGTTTGGCAGAGCCTACTCACTGTGACATAGAAGCCGGGCATTAACACTGGAACCAGCAGGGGTCACTTCAAGTCTTCTTATGTATTAAAAATTTACTGAACACATATTTTGTGCTGGCTTAGAAAATTTTAAGTACTACTAGATTCTCTTAGTAATGACTATGTTGAGTCACAAACTTTGAATGAAAGTTTACCAAGTTCCAGACACTGTGCTAGGTGCTTTACATAAGTTATCTCATTTAATACAACCCCAGTAACCCTGTGAAGGCAGGTACAATTATTATATTCATTTTGCAGGCAAGGAAATGAGGGCCCAAAGAGGTTAAATTACTTGCCCAAGGTCATTGCACAGCTGGTCAGCAGCATGCTAGGATTTGGGCCTGCCAGTCTCTCTCCTGAGGCTTCACTCTTCAATGTTACTTTGGATTAAAGCCACGAGAAGAATCCATGGCATCAAATTCCTCAAGGGCACTGTTTAACCAAGTTAAAAGGTATCTAAAAAATCATTGCTATGTTTGTGTTGTTTGTTCCCATTAGGACAAATATTGCCAAGAAGGCTGGCATCCCTCCTCTCCACATCCCCAAGCCCTGTCCATGCAGAGAAATGACCAGGAGACCCCGACCGTACTCCCATGATTTCTCCGGGCCATTGTTCTGTGACCATTGGATCCTTCTAGCATTTGCATCACGCTGCCCAGGATTACTCACTGAGATTCTCCACATAAACCTGTCCCTCCTTTTTGTACAATCTAATTTCACTTTATTCTGCCTTATATTATTTAATTTTTAGATGGCCTTTGTTTTTTAGAGCAGTTTTAGATCACAGCAAAGTTGAGTGGAAAGTACAGATTTTCCATATATTCCCCCTACACCCACACATGCACAGCCTCCCCCATTGTCAACATTCTGCCCCAAAGTGGTGGTACGTTTTCTACAAATGATGAACCTACACTGTCACATCATTATTCCTCAAAGTCCATTTTACATTAATATTCATTCTTGGCATTATGTATTCTATGGGTTTTGGCAAATAAATGATGACATTAATCCACCACTACACCATCACACCCAGTGGTGTCACTGCCCTAAGAATCCTTTTTTGCTCCACCTATTCACCACTCCCTACTCATCTCATCTTATTTCCCCCTCCCCCCACTTCTGGCAACCATCAATCTTTTTGCTGTCTCCTTAGTTTTGCCTTTTCTGGAATGATGTAGTATGTAGCCTTTTCAGATTGGCTTCTTAGTAATATGTTTAAGGTTTCTCCGTGTCTTTTCATAGTGTGATAGTTCACTTCTCTTAAGCACTGAATATTCCATTGTCTGGATGACTACAGCTTATTTATGGACATGGTCTTTTAAAGCCACATTTTGGGCTTTCTGAGCTTAAGAAAAAATGCACATGGGCTTTGCTGGTAGTGACCAGGTAATTTAACAAACCAATATTGGAAGGTGTTTAAGACTGATAATGTTAACATTTGGCTACTCCTTCAGGATAAAACATTTGTCTTTTAATAGAGTTCTGGTTATCAGAGGAAGAATTTGTGATGGACAAGCCTGGGAGTGTGAGGACCACTCAGAGGACCTTTGAGAGAAGGTGGTGGCCCCTCGCTGCCCACAAGTGTATGATGCCTCGTGGGCACCTCATTCCCGCAGACGGAGGGAGCCAAATTCCAAGTACCTGTCTAGTTCTACCCTCTGTTCCATTGGCATCTCATCTCCACAGTTAACATACTGGCATTTTCATGGATGAAAACCACAGAAGAGACCCTGGATTGGTCTCAGCTGTACAGAGTGAACTATCGCAAAGCCAGCTTGATAGAAGGTAGAAAGGTTCCAGCTCAAACATGCCCATTTTGTAGAAAACACCTTGGGCTTTGGGAGAATTAAATCAATAGAGCTTACTTTGCCTGCCATCTCCTTGGACAGAATTTATTGCAGGATACCTTTTTGCCTCACATGGGTAATGACGGTCCTTGGACACCCCCCCCCCCCAAGTCACTGAAATATCCCCAGGTGATTTTTCAATTATTACATATAACCCAATGATGCCAAAACTATACTTCCAATTAGAATTAGTATATTGTATATTGTAATGATTTGAAATTGGTCATCAATTTATGTAGAATGTGATAAAATATCCATTTAACTTTGTTCAAATGTGATTATATAAACACACATATTCTTTACCATTTAACAAATACAAATCAGGTCATAGCATTCTTCTGCTGAAAACCTTCCAATATCTTTGAATAAAATCCAGACTCCCTTCCATGGCATATAGAGCCTATCTTGTATGGTCCTTGTTTGATCCTAATTCCACCTCCACCTGGTAACTGCACTGACCTTCCCTCTGGTCTTTGAATTCACCCAGCTGGCCTGCCAGGGCCTTTGGGCATGCTGTTCTATCTACCCAAATGGTCTTTTCTCACCTCTGTAGGTCTCAGTTAAATGCCATCCCCTCAGAGACGACCACTCTGGTCAAAGCGGTGTCCAAACCTAGTTATTCTCTGTCACATTGCTTCATACTATTTCTCAATAGCTGAAATTATCCCGTTTGTTGAATTTGTTCCTTGTTTATCTTTACTATGTCTGTAAATTCTGTGAGAGAAGAGACCTGGCCTGTCTTATTCCCTGTGCTGTTTCCCCAGTGTCTGGCACATGCTAGGGGCTCAACAAAAATGTGGAAAGTAAATGACTGGATGGTAATCTTTGTCCTCTGCATATGATTCCGTGTACATATGCACATACCTCCAGGGCGGAACACCTCTTTTCTATTCTCTTTTTTTGTTACTCTGCTACCAGGTAACACATGGCAGTTCACTGGCCATCTAATATTTCTGCATTTCCCAGGTCTTAGCAGAACATTTGGCACATGGTTGAGTGAATGGGTAAGTTTTTAGGCAATGCTGATAAACATTTTTAAAAAGCAGGCTATGTCATTTTTGCATTGACAGGGTGCAAGACATGTTAGCCCAAGATATAATACCTTGGCATATTGAGTGTTTTAAGATGAAGGAAACTGAGAAAACCTCAGAAGCAGGAAAATCATTTTCTGACCTCTTGCTTTTCTCCCCTAAAGTGGACCATGAAAGAATTCTCTGCCCTACCTCTCCTGAAGGTAGGTGAGAAGACACTCATTCCAGAGGTGTTCTGCCCTATTCTCAGAAGCCAAGAAGGATCTGAACAAACAGGCCTAGCCAAGTCCCCCCAGTGTATTACCATTAGGGCACTGTCCTCCAATCCTACTTCTGTACAGTCCATAGATTTTTCTAGGTCTTTGGGTCTTCATTTCTTTCTCTCTTTTTAAAAGCTACATAGCATTTTTATTACTTTTTATTTTATTTATTTATTTTGCAGTTTTGGCCAGGGCTGGGCTTGAACTCACCACTCCTGGTATGTGGGGCTGGCACCCTACTCCTTGAGCCACAGGCGCCACCCACGGCTGGCCTTTCCTGTCTCCTGTAACTTTGTGTGCTTAGGTAAGTTGTGTGCTTTTCTCTTGTTAATGTGTCTTTTGTTATAGGGGCCTCAGCGCATGAACCTTGTGATGAGTAAAAAAAAAAAAAAAAGATATGACCTTTTCCCCTGTGATATAACTGCATAATGCCAACCTTAACCTTTAGTGAAGATGCAGTGACAGGACACTGGTCTTACCAGCCTTCCAACGTCCCTGCTGACTCATTCTCCTTGCCCAAGGAGCACATAATAGATGGCAGGCTGCCCAGGAGCAGACAGCCGGCTGTCTGCCTTATTAACAACTAGAAGACTTATCAATTCGGTTTCCCTGGTACATAATGGCCGTCTATGTAAGGGGTCAGCACCATGGCTCTTGTCTTTTGGGAAATGCCGGGAGAATGAGATAAAAACTGATATTTATTAAATGTCCATCTTATACCAGGCAGTATGTTGGGGTCCAGACAGATACCATCTTATTTAATTGTGACAACACTTCTGTGAAGATTTGCTTCCTTTTTTTAAACAGATGAGGAACCAGAGACACCAAATATTGAGTTACTTACCCAACTTGACACAGATGATATCGACAGAGCTGTGTTTTCAGCGTATCTCTGCCCCTAAGTGCTGTGCTCTTCATACACGGGCACCACAAAAGCAGCCAAATAACAACAGAGCCCTCTCCTGTATAAGTCATTTATGTTAACAAAACCCTCTTCTGAAATACAAGTACCCTGTGCAGAGTTATCCTACGAAATCATTCACACACACGTGTTAATAACTTGGTTAAGATTATTCCCGTGAGAAGGTACCAGTTGGAATGAAGGGCTGGGCAGACGGAGAGTTTCTGAGAGTATAGCCCCTTGGGAAGAGGAGTTGGGGGGGGGGTAAAGAAGCTGGGGGCAGTGAGAAGGGGGGAGCGGTAGTCCGAGTACTACACCAACCAGGGTCTACACTAACATTTCCTATCAGGTACACAGAAGGCTGTTTACTGGGGATTCTGGTAAGAGTGAGAGGGGCATAGCAGGGAAGTTTTGTGAATGGGATCTAAACCACACCCTTAAGTTTGAATGCTGCCTCTGCCCCTCATGGTCTGTGTGACCTTGGGCAAGTTACTTACCTCACTGAACTTTACATCCTTCATCTATAAAATGGTGATACCCAGGAAGACCTATTACACAGTTGGGTGCTGTGAGGAGTAAATGAAATTTCTCCACAGGCAGTGCTCTGAACTTTCATGGCAACTAGTGAACCATAAATGTTAACCCTTAGTGTGCACATGCCCACACCACCTGTAGGTCCCATTCTGTCTATAGTAGATTCTTTACAAGCTGTGAGTCTCATGAGGTCATTTTAGCATGTGTAGAATCAGACCAGGTGGTTTGGTGCTTGGTTGTGAGAATAAGCATATGACAACAACAAAAAAGGTGTCGTTTGGTATTACTTAGCTTTTAAGAGTTTGAAACCTTTCAAGATTTCAAAGGCTCTTTTTGACTAAAAGGAGCATTTATTTTGCCCTTACAACCCTGCTATTAATTTGCTTTAATGTCAGCAATTATTATTTTATTTTGAATTTGAAATGGGTTTAGTTATTTGCCAATCTCAAATTTTAGTTATATATAGATGAGCTTCCATTGCATTATATAATTTATGATAATTTCCTTATATCACAATAGAAAGGAAAATGGGGCAACATTCTTTTCTCAGGCCCAGGAATTTGTAGTAATTATTTTAGTGTTGGTTTTTTATGTACTAACTCACTCCTTTTTTTTTTTTGGAGACAGTCTCACACTCTTTCCCCCAGTAAAGCGCCATGGCATCATAGCTCACAACAACCTCAAACTCTTGGGCTCAAGCTATCTTTTTGCCTCAGCCTCCCAAGTAACTGGGACTCCAGGCACCTGTCACAATGCTCAGCTAGATTTTTTTTTTAGAGAAAGGGTCTTACTCTTGCTCAGGATGCTCTTGAACTCCTGGGCTCCTAGAGTGCTGGGATTACAGGCATGAGCCACTGTGCCCATGCTAACTCATTCTTATTATCACGAGTATTATAAAGACTTTGCATTCCTTTCTTTTTGAGTATCTGCTTTATCTTTTATAATATCTTATGCCTACATACTTTGCCTGCATGTTGTGATTTAGAAGCTCAGTGGCAGGATGCATTATATGTTGATCTGCTTTTTGATAATCGACTGAAATGGTGATGATGGGCTATAATATAGTTGGGTCGGAGCAAAACATTCATCCTAATGAAATGTGACTTTATGAAAGAAATTCTCCTAATCCTTTCAAAGACTGAGCCAGGTCATCATGGGTAAATGGGAAGCATTTGAGGTTTCTTTCTTTCTTTCTTTCTTTTTTTTCCCCAAAAAACATGTTGGGTCCACCAGCTGTTAGCAAAAATATTAATAAAAATCTTGTCAGTTTAGAGTTATTGCTGTTCCTGAAGAAGATGAATGTATGTATTTTAAAATCTGGACATATGAAGGTTTAAAAAATATTGTTGTAGAGTTCTCCTGGCTACATTTCCTCAGCTCTTTTCCAAGCTTTGGGCTGGAGAGACTTAAAAGATGTCTCTGTGCCAAAGTTAAGTATTAAATGAAAACCTTGTGTCTGAGAAGCTCTAAGATTAATAAATGGTGGCAAAATAGATAAGATCCCAAATCTTCAGAGAAAGAACTCTCTAAAGGGAATGAAGTTGTATTATGAATAGCGTTACCTTCAGAGCTGCTGGATCAAACCACAGGAATAAGATGGACTATGGAGTATTTCAGGCTTGGAGGAGCCTGGATACCATCTCTTTGAAGGCATCATGGTACTATGCTTACTAAGGCAAACCTCAAAAACATATTTGTAGGAGCCAAAATAAGTTAGTGCTCTACTCAAATATATGAATATGACAAGATACTGTAAGAGAGCCTCCCTCCTCTAGAGGACATCATCTTTAATGGTCAGTAGCACTGGCTTCTGAAAGTCAAGTCCAATTATTATGGTGAGTATTAATTTTAATAGAACCACACTTTTCCTTGAGGTTTATTATATCCTTTCTCAAGGAAAACACTAGGGGAAAATGAAGCATTGTTGAAAGATCATATAATGAACCACAAATATAAAAGTTTAGTTTTCTTTTTTGCCAGATAATTATAGTGAAAAATTGTTTCCCAGCCTGAAATGCATGGATTGGATGAGCTGTTTGAGTTTCGGTTCTTCCTTCCCAAGTGTGCTGCAGTGATTGGGGACATGTGCTGAGAGGCTGCCTACAAGGTCCAGCTGTGTGACTTTAGGAATTTCTATTTCTTAGCCTGGAAAATGGGAATAATAATCCTCAGAGGTATTGCGTTCAATAGCAAGCATCTAATAGCTGCCTGGCAACCAGTAGAAACTCCACAAAGGTAGCTATTTTAATACCCATTATAAAGCTTTGTAGTCTTGCTATTACTGTTTCCAGGATCCAAGAGGATATGAATGTTCTTTTGCCAACCAGTTCTGTTGCCTTAAACACATCTATAAACAAAATCAACTTTAAAAGAAGTAGTATCTCCTGAGTTTACTGAGCTAGCTTCTGAAATATAAAACTACATATTAGCTTCAGAAAGAAAATACCTGTTGTAACAGTCACTTTATGTTGCACTGAACAGTGTTTAGGACACTTTCCTGAATTCAAAATGTAATTTTAATGATTTTGAGTAGAAAAGAAAATGTTGTGAATAAAAGTATTAAAGATATTTAGAAAAAAAAGAGATGTTAGTTTGGAAAAAAGAAAAAAGAAACTATAACACACTAATGAGACTGTGTGGGGAAATATACAAAGGAAATAGAAGGAAACGATAAAACATTAACATTCTTAGACTGGGGGCTAAGTACATAGATTTGACCAAAAATAGTTTAAAAGGACTAATTGAACATTACTCTGATTACCTTACTTACAGGGAACCCTGCCTTATGCTAACAATATTGAGGAAATACCATATACCAACAAAATCAGCATTAACTAGAAATAGCAGAGTAAGTGTTCCAAGGTCTACGTCGAAGAATTGACTGGGGGGGAATTTGGGGAGGGTTTGTACAGCAAATGTCTATATTGAGGGAAGGAATTTGGGCTCCAAAAAGGATTTAAACTGGTATGTATGCTTTGAAATATCTTGGATACTACAGTTGTATAATTCCCTCTGGCTTCCTTACAGAGAGTGTAAACGAAAACACCACCACCACCAATATACGTGATTGTGGATTTTCTTGTTCTACTAGGTATCTTTTGCTGAAATGATGCGATGTTGTGAATTAACCTGGATGGAGTTGAAACACATTCTTCTTAGTAAAGTATCACAAAAATAGAAAAGCAAATATCCAATGTACTCATTACTAACATGAAGTCAGTAGAAAACTAATCCCATTCATACAAGAGAAAAACTCAATGCAATTCAGGTTGGAGGGGAGTAGGGGTGGAGGGAGGAGGATTGCTGTGCTCCCACCTAATGGGTACAATGTAAGCACATATGGCACAGCTCCTGGGTGCCAGACACAAGTACAACGGGCACCTCACCTAACAAATGCAAATGTTGTAATCTAATCATTTGTACTCTCATATTAATCTGAAATTTACAAAAATGGGATGTTGCTGGAAATTGTAGAGTTAATATTCTTAGCATTGATTAGCGTTAGTTTTGGACAACTGTAGCAATTATGGCAAATTGGAGCTAAGCATGACGTCTCTGCTCCCTGTTGTTCTCAGAAGGGTGAAGTCTGCTCAGAAGAGAGAGGATAGTGAATCATCTGATACGATGACATCCAAGATCATGTCTCTGTGAACCGTAGTTTTATGACGTAGCTTGTCACATTGCTTGCACTTGGTGGCTGATGCAGCATGTATTATATTCTGTTATTCCTGGTCATATCCTGGTAATTTTTTTTTTCTGTTAACTATTATTCTTAACTATTTTCCTAGTAACCATACAAAGAAAATATGTTTATCTACTTCATCAGTCCCTCAAGAAATGTGACTATGTATTGGAAATATCATATTTGTATGCAAATATGGGATAGTCTGGCATGACAGCTGATATTCATGAAGAACTATTTCCTAGGCCCTGTTGAAAGCAGTTTACATCAAATAATTCATTTAAGCACCTATTTTAGCTCATTTAATCCTAAGAGAAATATCCCGGGCATGGAAGCTATTATTATAATCATTCCTACTTACCTACGAGGAAAACAAAGCACAGAGGGTTTAAATAACGTGTCAAAAGTCTCTCAGCCAGTAAGTAACAGGATTAGTTTGAACTCAGGAAGTTTGCCTCTAGTTTCTAGGTACATAACTACTACAAAGTGAATGAGAACTTTGAATATAAAATAGACTGTGGCATATGTATACACTTTCTATATTTGTGCTCACCCACAACAATGGAATTTGGAAGTTTAATACAAATACTTTTCTGCACTTTATATTCATTGAGTTGCCAGATTAAAACTAAGAGTTATTGAAGAATACAACATACCTTCATTTATTAAAAAATTTCTTATATAGAAAGAATTCTACTACGAATTAGAAATAAAGAAAAATAAAGCTCCATCCCTGAAGTATTGTGAGACAAGAAGGTAAAAAAGTGTTCATGTACAAAGCTCCTCTTAAAAAAGTCCAGCTAGGTGTTGAAATAATTTTGAGTTGTTATGGTTTTCTAGGTCTCTGGTGGGTGATAGCCATTGAGCTTATAAGAAGGATGTGTTCTTATTATCAAGAAAGCAAAAAATTTCAGGTCAAAGAGACAACTCCTGCAGGTCAAATCTCCAACTCCTAGAGCCAAATGCGTGGTTACCTGGGGAGGCATGGCAGAACAGACCAGTTGTCTGACCTGGCTTGTCCTGGGGTGGTAGATTATCTCAAGAAACAAAAGAATATGTTGCTGGGTACACAGACTCTAGAGCCACATTGCCTGCATTTTAAAAATCCAGTTCTGAACCTTAGAGTCTACATGACTTTCAGTAGGATTTAGATTTTTTTCCTTTTCAAAAACCTTTTTGTGTCTCACTTTCCTCTTCTATGGAGTGAGGATAACAATAATATTTACTACATAGAACTTCCATGTAGATTAAGCAAGTAAATGTATGTGAAGTGTCTAAAATGATGTCTGTCATAAAGTAAGTACAATGTAAACATTAGCTATCATTATTATTATTATTATTGTTATTGTTATCATCACTGAGAGGTGGGAGTAGATCCATGGGTTAAGACATTCAGGAGAAGCACAGCCTGTTTCATTTTGAACAAATGTAAAACAAAAGAGTCCATCCCTTCCTTCCATGCTGTAGAGTATATTTCTCTGCCTCCTGCTCAGTTCAGCTTCTAAAGAAATTTATGACAATGAAATACATGCTTGTATTTCCTCCTCTTAATAAAAGTTATTCCTGTGTTAGACAATAAGTCATTGTTAATTATGTCTCCTTTGGAATATATAATAGCTTCTGCTTATTCATTGGCTTTGGACCATTGGAAACTAGGACAGGAAATCAGATGACTGCACTTGTAATTCAAAGAGCAAGTTGCATAATCCTCAGTGATACTGAGGTACAGATGCCTTTCCTTATGTGAAGCCATGGCTCTGGAGTCCCTAGTTCTAAATCTTCTTTTGAAATTCTTTCCACGGCTACCTAGAAGTTATGGATGAAATGTATGTAGAAAATGAGGTTAATTACCACTTACCCATTATAATGAAGAGTACTTGAACTCCCAGTACCACCCAGGACCCAGGTCAGGTCAAGAGGGACCTCTGCTCCGACTTTCCCCCAGCCATCCAGCCATGTCACCTCAGCAGCCCTGGGGCAAGAAGCCAAAGAATTGTGCTGTCTCGAGCCCACACCCTTCTTGACAATTCTCTGGATAAGAAGGACCCTAAAATTAACTGTCTAAATGATCTTGAGCCATTTATAGTGTCTGTACAAGCTTTTTCTCAGGGTCTGGTCACTTGAGATGGACACTGGGGTGTGTACCCCTGGGACCAAGATGAGGCCAATGGTTATTTGCTAAAAATTGTGGATGGAGATTATGCCAGTGGGGTGTTCACATGCATGGCTGTGAAGCCTGTTGTGGTTCATGGCAGAGCTGGGGGTGGGAACAAAAGAACTGAAGTGCAAGCTGATCTCCACGCACCTCTCTTTTTTTTGAGACCGAGTCTCACTCTGTGGTCCTGGGTAGAGTACTGTGGCATCATCACAGCTCACAGCAACCTCAAACTCTTGGGTTGGAGCAATCCTCTTGTCTCAGCCTCCCCAGTAGCTGGGAGTACAGGTGTGCACCACTATGCCCAGCTAGCTTTTTCTATTTTTAATACAGACAAGGGTTTCACTCTTGTTCAGGCTGGTCTTGAACTCCCAAGCTCAGGTGATCCACCCACCTCAGTCTCCCAGAGTGCTAAGACTATAGGTGTAAGCCACCACACTGGGCCTCCTGCACCTCTTTATTCAGAACTCCAAGGAGTCTGAGAATTCTAAATTTGAACTTGACTTTCTAGGTTATTATGAAGGTCTATTTTCCAGGGCAGAGGGATAGAACATAAGGTTTTTAACAGTTGGTTAGCTTGATTCACAACTTTTAAGTATTTAAATGCATAGTAAGTATGTTCATACATTTGTACTTTTGCCTAAAGGATCACAAATGTTAAGGGCAGGCCTGATTATCATAGGTACACATTAAAAACACCCCATGTTAAAGTGTCTTTGATTTTCTTTTTTTTTCTGATAGAAAGTGATAGAAGTGTCCAAGAAACAGAGCAGTCAATACAGATGCAAAAGCAGAGAAAAACTAACAAAATACTGGGTATGACTATCTATTACTGTTTTATTATTCCCTTATCTTGCAAATGAGATTTCTGGGAAGGGAAAATGAGATCATATCAATAAATCAAAACCAATAATGGGACAGTTTCACTGGAAGAAAAAGCAGAAGAAAGCCGTGGGGGAAATCCCTGGAGGTCATTTGTACCAAACATGGTATTTATCTGCTCTCTGTCAGCCAAAGCTGTGGTGTCTGAAAATTATTGATGGAATATCTGGAATTCTTAATAAAAATTCCAGGAAACCTGGGGGCTTCTGGGGAGCACATGTGAAATTAAGAGGAAAGAAACATTTCACCTTCTGTGAAAGTCACAAGTACAGAGAATAAGGTGTTAACGAGATAGCAGCTAGGTGTGTTTTTTATATTTTCTTTACATGTCTGAAGCTGGAGTATAGTGGAGAGTGGAGAGAACCCTTCTTTGCCCCCTTAGAGCCCCCAGGGAAGGAACATAGGCTGTCCTGCTTGGTGAGGTGGTGTTCCTGGCAGGCACACAACTGTTAACTACCTACTCCTGATCTGGTAGTTGCAGCTTCAACACAGGCTGCCAAATTGTTCTGTGCTACATGCAGGGAGGAGCAAATTAACAATAGCAAGTGTGGAAGAAACTTAGTCTTAGAAATCAAATTCTTTCTATTTGGATTTCAACCCTGAGGATCAACCTGGAGGTGGGGGTGGGTGGGGTAGGGGGTGCGGTGGGTGGTGGTGGGGGACTCCTCTGATGAGTTAGTCTCTTCCTTTACAATCATGTGGCCTCTGGCAAATCAGAGTCTCAATAAGCCTCAGTTTCTTTAGATATATAGTGAGAAGAATAATAACCCACCTCAGAGGGTTTGTAATAATTGCCAACACAGTGCCTATAATTCATAATAAATAATTATGGTTCATAATAAATAATTCTTCATAAGTGTTTTGAGCTGTTTCCACATCAAGGTAGTTTTTTCTTTAAAAAAAACTTAGTATATCCTTATGGCAGATGCATAGTGTTTCTCTTTTTTATTTGAATAAAAAAGTTTCTACTCCTCACAAGTTTATTCAATCACTGTCTCTGCATATGTGTTGTGTGGGCATAGTTCTGGAGAACAAGTCTCTTGGGATTGAAGAATGAAACTAGAGGATGTTCTTGGGCCATATTTTACCTCTCTTCCAAGGAACTCCTGAGTTAAAAATTCATCTGGCTCTCATTTCCTGCAGGATTTTGCTTGTTCGAAATGTTCAAGAAATCAATTGATCTGACTTCAAAAAGACTAGGTTTTTTTGGCCGTGTAAAAGCCCTGTTTGTGTCACTAGTAAGTCTGGACTTCACAAGCAGCCAGTTCCCTTCATACCTTAGTAGAGGACTTCTTTTTGGCTGCTTACCCTCTAAGCCGAGCCAAGTGTCAGGCTGAGAATAGAGGAAATAAATCTCTGTTATTCTTCATATTTAGAATTTCTCCTGTTGTTTCTGATAAGGAATTAACAGAGTCTCTCAGTTCTGTGCATGCATGTTGGAGAAATTCATAATCAAAATCATGTCTTGCTCACAAAATGAAAAACAAAACATGTCAAGTCTGGTTTTGAGTTAACCTAAATGGTTCTGAGGGTTTGGGGAATGAACGTAGAAATGATCTCTGCTCTTGACTCTTATCTTTGCACTTGGACTTTATTAGAATGAAAAAAAAAAAATTCCTCTCTATCTTTTAAAATAGTCTGATTAAAAACTTCTCAATGAGTTGAGGGGAGGGACAGCCAAATTCTTCCTAGGTGAAGGTTTTTGCAAAGAAATGTCTTTGTCTACCTGTAGTAAGAGCAACCTTGCTAATGTCTGCACTCCTTCCTCTGCCTCTCCTCCCATCCATTTTTGTACATTCATGTTTTATGCTAAGCTTCTGTGACTGGCTGAAGTAAATGTGATTGGAGACCAAAGATTTTTTTCCATGACCTATGTACATGCTCTGAGATGACTAATGAAGCCAACCCAGGTCTGGCCAACTCTCTACGTGAACACAGTGAAAAGATGTTCTCAAAATAAAACAAGAAAAACAGTTTTTTTTTTTTTTTTTAAGTTTCTACTTGATTTTGAGTATTTTCTATCCAACAACATCATCCACAACATTTACTGTCTGGCATTTTAGCGGAAGTGGTAAACATTGCTTCATTCAGCAGCAATTCCTAGGCCCTATTCTTTTTGCCTGAGACTCAGTGCCATAAATGGAGAGAAGGCAGAGAGTGATGTGGTCATCCCTGGTAGGAATCTGCAGGGCTTCGGTTAGCACTGATATGCTAGCTAAGAAGCTTCTTTCAAAGAAATCATGGTTTTGAGTTATACTGGATGAGAAACCCATTTAAAATCCATTTAATGTCAGGTACAGTGGCTCTTATCTATAATCCCACTTTGGAGGCTAAGGATAGCTCAGGGCCAGGAGTTTGAGAACAAACTGAGCAACATAGTGAGACCTTGTTTATACCAAAAAATTAAAAAAGTTAGCCAGGTATGCTGTGTGCTTGTAGTCCTAGCCTACTAGGAAGGCTAAAGTGAGAGGATTGCTTGAGCCCAGGAGTTCAAGGTTTACAGTGAATCATGATCATGCCACTGTACTCCAGCCTAGGTGACATATCCAGGTCTTGTCTCTAAAAAATAAAAATAAATAAATAAATAAACAAAATAAAACCCACTTAAAAATAAAAATTTCTCTCCTACATATAGTTAGTCAGCTCCTAATTATAATTTTGCTGTCATAGAGCAATAATTCTCACACATTCACTTTTTGGAGAGAATTGGTCTAGTCCTTTTACTATTGAAGCAATTGGCTTGAGTTTAATTGATTTGACTAGTTATTTTGGTGTCACAACCTTTTTGAAATAGTAGAGTCATTGTGTGACTCATAAAAACATTAGTTAATCTAAAAATCATGCATATTTGATCTAAAAATGTATTTTTTACTGATGTTTGAACATAGATGTATCTGATGTCCTGAGAGTCCATTCAAACAAAATATTGAAACATAGAATGAAAAAATATATCCAGACTTCCAATTTTAACCCTTAATTAGTTCTCCATTTTTTTTTCTTGTCCATACTGTGACTTGGGACATTGTAGATTAGGAAGTAATTTTGAGAACATTTTGGGGTTATATTTTCTTTCATTTTTTTATACTTACAATTCATTTTTGAAGCTCTGAGGGAACAAAGAAATATAACTTCTTTGCTTTCATTTGTTATGCATTTGTTAAATGAATACATTTAATAAATATATCTATCTTTGGTGTCTACCATGAGTTAGGCACTGTGCCTCTATACAGTGACAAATAAGATTTGCAAATTCTTGTTCTGATGCAGCTTATATTTAAACTAAACAAAGTAATTTTAGATAGAGGCAAGTGCTAAAAAGAAAAGAAACAGGATTTTGTGAGGGATAAGAAGGGTCTTCCTAAGGAGGTAACAGCTCAAAAAAAGCAGCCATGTGACTCAACCGTGTGCAGGCAGAGTGCCCAGCAGGGGTCCAGGCCAATAATGGTCCTTTATTGTGAGATCTAAATGAGTTAATATGTGTAGAGTGCTTTGATCTGTGCCTGGCATCTATACTGCATTCGGTAACTATTCATTTAGTCTCTACTCATTCTGGTGTCATTGCTAGGTATGGGGAACAAAGAGGTACCTAGGAAAAAATGTTTCATAGAGTCCTGACTTCAGGGAGCTCATGCCAGACTTCAGTGTGTTTTTGAATGTGTGGTTTACAGACCATTTGCATCTTACTCAGTGGCCTCTGCATGCTCGATAAGCTTGCTCTAACTGCTTCTTATGCCCATTAAAGATTGCATCCTAATGAATAGATTGTGACTAAATTGTGGTTCTTTTTAAAATAATACCTATTATAGCATCAAGAATAAGCAATCCCCACTGCAAGGAGCACTTCACAAACTCAAAAGCAGCTCTGCCTAGTTTATGGAGCCATAAATATTGTGGCATTATATTTCACAATTAACATCCTGAATTCCCCATGCCTAACTTTATCATTGATTTTGAGCTGGCTGAGGATGTTCGATTAATCGGCTTTTGGCTATGGTTTGGAAGGTTTGTCTACATTATTACGTGTCATTTAAAACTTGCCAAAGGGGGGTGGGGAAGACTTTTACCTTTCAGAAAGAATGTGCCAACCAATGTTTGCCAAAGGCTCTTGTATCCTGGAAGACATTCTACTTGTAAGTAGATTTGCCTAACTGAAATTCCTCCCTTGGATTCCTCTTGGTACCTAATTTTGAAGTATGATGTCACCAAAAAGGGAGATGGAAAAGATTTATTTTATTATCCTTCTCTGACCTTTCTACTAGAATGTATCTTATTTACCTTCTCTTTTTAGTATGACTTTTATATACATTTTTAGAAGGTCTTGGGTTCAAGAATTTCAAAGAACTCTAGATACCAGAACAGATTCATGCCAAATAATTGAGTGACAAGAGTTTGTAAAATCCAGACTAGATTCTATGCTGTAGAAGTGTAGGCTTTTGTTTTCCCATTCAATGCTTTCCTAAAAGGGGCTTACTCTGGGAACAAACAGATGTATCCCGTTCAATTCCTTTCTCATTTTTCATTTTTTTCTCTCTTTACTAGTTTATATCTATAAATACTAAATTTCTATGGCTAGATACAATGTTACTGATGAAAAGAAGGCCAGTTCTGAGCGTAAGGTCAAACCTGGTAAGGATGAATGAACTGTTGCAAGTTTAAGGTAAGTTAGAATCTTAGACATGGATCTTAGAAGCTTAAACAGTCTAAAACAAAACAAAACAAAATAAAAAACAACTTTGGAGATTTCCAGCTGTCAATTATTATATTTACTCTTTTGTTTAACTCTTCAGATTGGCAATGCTCCCCAACAAAGAGTAGATGAATGGGAGAGAAAAGTAGACACATAACACCTGGTAGAACCTATGATAAAAACCTTTTAAAGCTTAGTCATTGTTGACATCTAGCAAGGAGAACTTAACCATGACACCAGAAGATAAGAGCTGCTCAGCCAGGAAGACAAATTTCTCCTGACATTTTAATTAGGTTTTATCCAACAACATGGCTTTTTGTATAAAAGGAAGCAGAAAGAAAAGATCCCTTTTTACTTTCTTTTTTCCCTTTCTACTTAGCAATCCATTGAAGCTATTCATTTATTCAACAAAAATTTGCTGAATATTCAGCATGCACCGGGTATAGTTTTAATTGCTGGGGGCACACAAATAGGGAGAAAGAAAAGCCCCTGTTTTCACAGAGTTTATACACTCCTAGAATACACTTTTTCTTCATCTATAAAAATGATGATCATAGATAATTATATCCATTAGAAAAGCTAGAATGTATCTATGTTCATTCATTCTTTACTAGGTTTTTGTTTCTAGTTATTATCTTAAACAATGTTATTGTTATTAAATTTTAAGCCTCTTTAATTTTGTGAAGGCAAAAAATGGAAAGCTAATAAACACATGTATATGTTAAAAAAAAACCTAAAATGCTAAAAATAAGACAAAGAAACTACATTTTCTTAGAATTTGTTGACCCTCCAGTTTTCTCTGCATATGAATCAAATAATTCCTGTGCCCATCCTTAAGCTAGTGTTTACATGGTTTTGGTTGTATGCCAGACTTAGTGGTGATTTTGGCTATGTCCTTGTACCCCTAAAGTGTTTTCTTGTTCTTATCAAGTATGTCCCGTTGGTGTGATGGCATGGTTTGCAAACCTTTGAGCCCAACTTGAGCACAGCATAGCTGCCTGGAAATTCAAGACCCTGGTCCTGTAAAGGAAAGGGCAAATGGCTCGCAGACCAAGCACATTTCTTCCCTGTTTCCCCTGGAACATTTCTTTCTCAAGAGTATACATTTCAGTCCAATACTTAACATTCCTTTTAACTTAACCGTGGACTTTTACCTTGTACTTCTTGAAAGAGTTGAGAGCTATTTGTATTTATGGACATGTCCTAAACAGAAAGCACAATTATATAATTCTCTGCTCAGAGTCTTTGAAACTATTTTATGAAAGAACACTTATAAATATTACACCAGATCAGGATCATGGTCTGGTTCAAATTCTGTCTCAGAGTGAAATTCTACGTGGTGGCAGAGTATCATTGTTGCTCTACACGACTTATCCTCAAAAAGGTGGTGGCATTTTCTAAACATTCGAATTAAGAATTCTTTCCACTTGCAAAAATTAATTCTGAAATCAAGTTAACTTGTAAAAGTAAAGTTTATATGTTTATAAGTTTTAGAAAATGATTCTATCTCAAGCTCTCCTATTTTTTCGTAAATAGTATCACTTACCTTGTTCCTTACGCTCAAAGTCCAGGAGAGATTCTTATCTCTTTTTCTCACACATTCGAGCCATCAGCAAGTTTTATGATCTCTCCACAAAAAATGTATACTGAGCCGTTATCTCTAGGGCACTAATTATGTTTTGCCTGGACAACTATAATAACCCCAAACTTCCTGTCTCCACTCTTGTGCCGAGTCCAATTTCCTCAGAGAAACCAGAGTGGTGATTTAAAGAAGTAGAACAGATCCTGTCACTGTCTGCTCAGAACTCTCCTGTATAGCCCCTGTAGCCCCTGTACAACTCTGAGCTCCCCTTGACACCCTGCAAGACCTGTATGATCTAGCCTCCCTTTCTCCTTTGTTACCACGTGTTTAGCTACTGGCCTTCTTGCCTTCTTGGGACAAACCAAACCCACCCCCAATCCTGGGTCTTCCATTTGCCTGAATCAGCTGATTCATCTTCCAGATCTTGGCACCGCCTCACCTGCTTCAGACCTGCAACCACATCCCTTCCTCAGAGAGGCCTGTCCTGTCCCCCCTTCCCCCCCAGTGAAGCAGCCCTCCTCTCCCATCATTCTCCATCTCTTCATCTTATTTAGTTTTTCTTCATTATCAGCATTAGACTACATGTTTATTTATTTTCTCACTTCCCGTCTTCCCTCTGATTAGAAAGAATGTAAGCTCTGGGGGTAGAATGCCAATTTTGGCCTCTTTCACTGCTAAACTCCTGACCCCTAAAAGACTGCTGGGCACACAGTTGGTTCTCAACACAGGTTCATTGAGTGAATTAATAAACGATTTTTATTAACCTTAAAATCTAATGTTTTACTTCTATATTTGTATGAAGAACTTTAAAAAAACTCAAGTATTAGAGGGCAGACATCTTATATTAGGATTGCATTGTTAAAATAAACTGTAATTATGGAGTAAACATGGTCTCAATAATGGGGATATAAGAACCCTCAACCATTTGCTTATTTTTGAAGTTGTTTAGAATTTCTGTGTTTCAATGTCCTTCATTTCTCAAATGCAGGTGATAATAAAACTTATCTAGCCTAACTCTGGGGTTGTAAGATGGGGGCAGGAGGATGAGTGGTTGGGGAGAGCAGAAGAGAGAGGGGAATGGGTGTGCTCTCAATGGGTACAGTGTTAGGGTATATGGAACATTTCTTGGGGGCGGGACACAATTATAAGAGGGACTCTAACAAATGCAAACATTGTAACCTAATTTTTTTATACTCTCATTTAACCTGAAACACCTAAAATAATAAAGAAAAAAAAATCTACTAAAGTGAAGTACTGATATTTTACCCTACTATATTTTGTCTTATTGTATTTTTAAATATTTTTTGAGATGGAGTCTCATTTTGTTGCTCAGGCTGGAGCATGACAGCCTGATCATAGCTTACTATAGCCTTGAACTCCTACACTAAAGCAGTCCTCTTGCTTAGCTTCCTGAGTAGTTGGGACTACAGGCATGGGCCACCATGCCTAGCTATTTTTTTATTTTTTTTATTTTTTTGGTAGAGACAGAAGTCGCACTATCTGAGAGTGAGAGAGCCCAGGCTGGTCTCAAACTTCTAGCCTCAAGCATCCTCCCACATTGGTCTCTCAAAGTGCTGGAATTACAGGTGTAAGCCATCATGCCTGGCCCTGACTATATTTTAATTATTGTCTATTATTCTTCTAACTCTGCTTATGTGTTTATTTTCCTTCATTATCATGAATCTTTAGGCCAGCAAGTCTTAGTTCATTATATATGTACAGGTACAAAAAAATGCTGCAGTGCTTTGGTTTGATAACTTTGGTTTGGTCTGTTGAGGTAAGAAATGATTTGGTAATTGAGATATCTTAGATAAGAGTCTAAAAGGATTATCTGGACCTGGTTTTTAAATTGCAGGAGATCTCAGATAAAAGAAGGCTGAGTGAGGCTCAGTCCACTGGGAATTATGTGACTTTTATGTGGGAGTCCTTTAGTGAGGACTGTCAGGAGTAGTGAATGGCTGGGTGGTCATTCACTCCCTGATGGAGCTCTGTACTTCTGCAAACATCGTGAGTGTTAATATTTACTGCTACCACTTTGGGGAAATAGACAAGATCAAATGTATTGTCCTGGTTCCTTTCACACACGTAGAACAATTAGTAAAAAACTCAAATGGTTACTGCTCATGACCTCCCTGTGTGCTCTCGTGATCCCGTTCAGCGGAAAAGTGAAGCAGTTACTGTAAAATTTAATCTGGCTTCACAGAACTCCCAAACCACATCTTTGGGAGATTCTGAAATATGTAGACTTATTCTTTCCATTTTACAGATAAAAAAGTGGAGCCCAGAGGGTTTAAAGTGACTTGTCCAAGGTTGCATAGTAAGTTGGAAATGGATTGCAGGGCTTATTCCAAGTTAGTGCTCTTTTTGTTGCATTTGGTTTTGTGTGGATAGAAGCATTTCTTTAATTATTGCACATGAGCTGATCTCATTTGGAAGAATCATAAAAAATTCATTGCTTCAGTGTGCATTTGATAAAATGTAGACCCATATCTGGAACTGATATCTGTTTACTGGTACCAATACCTTCAGCAACTGTTTTTTAAATTGCTGATATGAGAGAGGTTGGTAGTCTAGGTTCAATCCAAGCCCTACCATTTTACTGGCTCAGAAACCTCAGGCAAGTTTGTTAATTGCTTTGTACGTCTGTACTTATATTTCTTGTCTCCAAGATGGGCGACAAGAAATTGTCGTATCCCTCTCACTGGATTGCTGTGAATAATTGAACATTTAAAGTTAAAACAGTGCCTACCTAGCACAAGGTAAATAGTATGTCTGTTTATTTTATAGTTGTTAGATACAAATGTAGATAAGACCAGAGTACAGCAGAGTTTACTCTGAGGTGTTCTTTATAGAGCATAGCTTTACCTTAAAAAAAAAAAAAAAATGCAGTTTCTAAATCAAAGTATTGGTTTGTTTTGCAGTAATTCAAAATTATCACTAGATGGCACTTGTGAGCCATTTGATTTCAGCTGCAGCAGGTTGTAACTGTTGGATCAAACCCTGCCACCAACGTTTTCTGTGCCCTTTGGCATTGTGAACTCAGGCTGTCCCTTCCCCACAAGGAAAGCCTTTAACAAAACTATAGTCAGCAAAGTTTGCCTTCCCTGGTCATTCCTGGGGCTCACCCAGAGATCCCAGTCCTCCTAATAGCAGCCTCACAGAAGTGTGGGCTCACGTGCCTATCTTACATCATTAATTTGCATTCTTAGTGGTGCTTTTGGCTAGATAACAACAGGACAGTGCCAGGAACCTATGCTAAGAAGATTAATCAGTGGTTTTCAAAGTGTGGTCCCCCACCAGTAGCCTCAGCATCATCTGGTAACTTGTTAAAAAATGCAAATTGTTTGGCCCCATCAAATCCACAGACCAGACAATCAGTGTCTAACTCAGCCTTCCAGATACTTCTGATGTCTGCTACAGCTTGAGAACCACTGAGATAAACCAATGTTTAGCATCATATATAAATGCTGGTGCCGGATGTGTCCTCAGAAAACATTTTGTCCAGCCCTCTCATTTTTTGAGAAGGAAAACTGAGGTCCAGGGCAGTTAAATGACTCACTCAAGGTCACAATAGTGGGCTTGCCATAGAGCCAGGCTCCAGGGCTTCTAAGCTGTAGGTCCCAGCTTTTTGCACCATGCCTTTCTCCTCTTTTCTCTTTCTACCCCAAGGCTGCTAGGTACACCTTCTAGTCTGAAGCCTACTGGTGAAGAACAAAATCATGTTTAATAATTTTTTAAAAATACTAAAGAGGTACAAATGTTTAAAATTATTACTTACTTTTTATGCAGGAATTTGTTTATTCAAGAGGCATTTCTGTGCATTCCCTGAAGTCTGATGTGTGTGTTCGTGGTGGTTTGTGTGTGCATGTGAATGCATGGGTGTGTGTGCACATGTATGGTGGGGGTGAGAGGGAATCAAGTAACCAAAGTCATCTTTTCAATTACTAGGAGGGGGACATGTGCATAGAGCCTTGGGAAATAGGTGAATGCAACTAGGGATTGGTGAAGGCAGGTCAGAGGAAGAAACTTCAGAACTGAACTTTGTAGGATAAATAGGAGTTCACCAGGTGAAGAAGTAGGGAAAGGACACTTGGAAAAAGGGATAAGCAAGTACAAGGACATGGAGCCATGACACAGTGTGGGGTACTGCAGGAGTTTTGTGTAAGGGGAAATGTGCAGTGGAGGACAATGTTACTATTACTACTATTAATATTACTGGCACGTACTGAATATTAACTATGTGCCAATCCCTGTGCCTCTTACATCTATTGTCCATTTATTTAATTCTTAAACAACTTTGTGAGAGTCTACTCTTATCCTTATTTTACAGATGATAATGGACATGCATATGCTATTCTATTTTCCTTAAACTCAATGTTGCTTAGATGAACACTGAACTTGGAAAAGAGCTTCGATAATGTTTACTTCTTCTGGGAGAATTCCTATAATGCAAAGTAAATATGTATTTGTGGGGGATGAGAAATATATTCTCAAAACATATACTTTTATTATAAGTGTACATTTTATAAATGCGTAAAGTCAGGAGGATTTTGACGTCCTTTCCTTTTCAAATCAAGAAGCGAATATTCTATTATTCTTCAATCTGTCAGCAACTTTGGAAGTAGCTGATAGAAAAATTGTGTCTGAAAGTGGCAAATAAAAAAATAGCTAATTTCAATTATTTGACTCACTACAGAAAGGAAGCTGAGTAATGAGTGAATGCCCTGATCTGAAATCATTGGTTTTGTTTTTCACTTTTTATGCATTCGCTGTGAATGTGCTTTGCTTTTTTACAGTCCATATTAGCACCTTGCCTTCAAAGTGCACAGGAGTGCCCACACACAAACAAAAAATCTGCATTATAATTAAAGTTCTAGGAAGATTCAAAAATACCTACTTTTTCCTAGGTAGGATTCCAGATGTTTCTGGATTCTTTGGGATATTTTTGAGTGATTTTACATTTTCGTGAGAAAAGAATTGTTCTGCTCTTAGTTTTCTCATCTGCACAACACTGGTATTGGATCAGGTAATCTAGAAGGCCCCTTTCAGCTCTAAAGATCTGTGGATTTGTGATTTAATGATTAAGGGGAGCAAAGAGCTCATTTCTGAGTTTTCTTTGTAGTAAACTTTTAGTGTTGTTTTCATAAAAGAAGTTTATCACACCAAATATTTCTCTATGAATTTTTAAAAGGGATCCCTGAAATGATTCCATATTTCACTTTTTTAGGATCACCGAGACCCTCTTCAGCTCAAACATGTATCATGTGGTATATTTCCACGTGATGTTTTACACATCTTAGGGACGAATAATATAGCCAGTTTTAAGCAGATACCATTAGAAGTGATTGATGGCCAGATTGTTTTAAGGTGGAAGAGGCACACTTATGTGATGCTCTCCCTGCTTTCCTGATTGCTATCATAACACTTTTTCAGCTTTACAGGTTCACATTGCAACTTTGACCTTTACACGCATGTTTATAGCCGAAGGTGAACTGCTTTCTCAAGAAAATCTATAAAACCCAATCCAATTTTTATCTTTCTTGTGTAGGGAAGTTGACTAGTCTAGAGGTTGCTTTATCTTGAATTAAATTAAGGATAATGACACCTGAAAATGGAACCTATAAAACATATTTTTAAAAACAATTTGTGATTGAGAACAAAATTTGCATTTTACTTCCTCCGAACAATTATTGCCTTTATCATTTGTCATCAGTCTTGGAGTTGATTACAATAATTTTGCTACTCACCAATTATAAAAACACTCTATGTTTTATTTTGAAAAATTTACAGGAAAATGTAAATAAGGACATAGAACTGTCTAAAAATCTATGACCTTGAGATGGCTAATGTCACTATTTTTCTTGTTTTATTCTATGAACATTAACAAATTGGCAACAAGTTATACGTTCTACTTTGAAATCATGTTTAAAAATTAATATGTAATTAGCTTATGTACATAACTTTAACCTCTACCTTCAAAGATAACACATTATTGTATAAAAAGATATTTAAACTCTTTAGTTTTCATTATTTTGTGATTTTTTTTAAGTGCCATTTTGATTTAGATCCCTTTTATTTTTCTACCTCCTTGTTCCAGTTAAGGTAATTTTAGCCCACTTTATTCCAAGTGAGAATAATATACAGAAGAAAGAAAACCTCCAAAATTCACACTACGTAGTTCTTTGTACATAGACTTTTTTTTTTTTTTTTTTTTTTTAATTAAATCATAGCTGTGCTAGCTGTACATAGACTTTTGTTTTATAAGCTATAGGTAAGTTTTAACCTACTGGGGAGTTGTACTACAAAGATTTCTGTTGTGACATAAACAAGCCCTTTGGAATGTGAGTAGTAGCTCTTCTTTTATCTACTGTTGTTAGTAGGTATGCATTTTTCTAAAACACGTGTAGAAGCCTACCAACTTGTGCATCCTCTGAGGGTTGAGCACGAGTCTTCTTGCTTAATATTCCCTCAGTGTCTGGAATTGTTCCTGTTCCTGGTCTATTGTATTTGCTAGATAAAACACTTGCGGAGCTGAAATGAATAAAATGTAATCAATTCTAAATATTCTAATACTGTTGTGGCAGGTTATATTCTGATTTTGAATAGCACTGAAGTAAGAAGCAGTAATGGTGAGGAGCTTTGGTCTTGTTTCCTGTTTTGAAAGTCTTATGAAGATTAATGAGATTCACCTTGTGAGGGTAGGGAAACTGCCAGCCTTCTGATTTCAAGATTGCTCTTTTTTAAGCACCAAAGGAGGCAAGAAAGGCTTCACCTTTCTCTGCTGCACCCCTTTTAATAAAAGAATTTGTTAGGTAAAATTTAGATTCAGCCAAAAGGCCACACTTAAGTACCAGGAAGGTCATAGTTTCCTTAAGGACTTAGGTTTTCCACTCCTGGAAGCCAAATAGATATTGGCTTTTAGTGGTTTAGGCTTAAAACAAACAAACATATATTTTTTCTTCTAAATAAGAAATGCACTTTTTCTGAGGATCTTCAGTTAAATTTTTTAGAATAGGAATAAGTTACTTGTTTCAGGGTTATATATAAAATATCTTATAGACTAGGTAGGAGGAACAAAATTTATTACATAACACATTTATACATAATTACTATTTTACATTGCCCATATTAACCTAACAGTTCAATAGCTTATTCATTCATAATGTTTAATGGGAGCATATTTGAAAATAAAGAGTGCTATAGAGCCATAAATATAATTTATAGTTCTTTCCATGCAATTTTACTTCTAAGCCTCTCAAACATTCAACAAATATACAAATGAACTATTTTAGATGGTAAATTATATTATATATGTATATTTTACCTTAAGAAAAAGCTACTATATAAATAAATGCTTAAGCTTTTCATTAAATAATAATAACATAAACCCTTGTAACGAATGAGCAGTTTGGAGCATTGACTACTCAAGCCTGGCTTTTCCCCTGCAAGTGGAAGATGTGAGAATGCCTGAGCCACTGCCGCTGACCTATGTTGCACTTCATCTGGCAGCGTTATAGGGGATTTGCGTCAACCACATCAAGACAGGTGCATGAACAGGTCTAGTACTGTGAAGTCAGTATGTAGGCTCAGAACCAGGGAATCGTCCAGTTGGCCCTGCCCCATGGAAACATGATGTGAATCACGCACGTAACTTTACACTTTCAAGTAGCCACATTAAAAAAGTAAAGATAAACAGGTGAAATTAGTTTTATTGAACTATATTTAGCAATATTTAGTAATATGTCTTTATTTGCTAATTCTATTTAGCTGAAGACATTAAGAATGGCATCACTTCAACCTGTACTCAATATTCAAAGTATTAATGAGATAGTCCACTTTCTTTTTGGATTCCGAAATGTGGAATCCAAATGTGGTGTATATTTTACTCATCTCACTTGGGACTAACCACATCTCAAATGTTTGATAACTATGTGTGGTCAGTGGCCACCATGTTGAACAGTGCAGCTATGGTTATTCCTGCTTTGCCACAACTGCAGGTGCCAGAGGGTGGCAATGTAGGGCAGAAGAAAGAAAAAAGACCAGCTGAGAGTCTTAGAGTATGTCTGTTCTGGCTCTGACATTTGGTATGACAAGACTGTGAAAAAGCAATTTAGTTTCTTTGGGTCTCAAATTCCTACTCTTTGTAATGGGGGTTGTTAACATCTGCCATACTTTTCTCAGGAAGCTGTGGGAAGATTAAATAATATATATGTGAAAGTGTCTGTTAGATCATAAAGCACTGTTACGCAGAGGTAACAAGGCATTATTACCTCTTCTCGTCCTTGCCCAAGGACACATTCCAAGTTGGTAGGAAAATCAAGGATAGAACCTGGTGCTTCTGACTTCTAGCCATCTGCTTCAGCTAAAGCCTGTTGGTACCAAGCTAGTTTAAAAATTTTTATTAATATTTTAAAAAGTCTTTTTATTTGAAAAAAAAAAAAAAAAGAGGAAGGAGGAGAATGGCAGTAAGAATCAAGTGCCATATCAAACAGTTAGGGTCTTGGCTGCAGTCATAACGTTCTGCAGTAAAATTATATGTACAGGATATTTATATACTTATATACTCAGAATTACAGCCATCAACGATTGGACTTTATTGCTGTCATATAATATAAAACCTCATGTTCTTCAAAGTTTCAAACAACTTCTCAATTGAACTGTGGTTTCCCTACTCGATTTCTCTCCAAAATATAGTACAACCACAAGAAAGCCCCTTCCGTAGTGGGCTTGATTAATAAAACAGATACGGATCATTCAGTAGGATACTTTTGGTTACACATGTAGCTCCTGAGTTCCGTGTATGAGACACCACCTTGGTAGTGTGACTCCAAGAGACACATTAATGTCTGAATAGAAAGTGGGAATAATTCAGTTTGACGTATTATTTAGTGCTTATTGTATGTAAGGCACATTGGGCATTTTAATGAACAAGATGAATTTGTTTTTATGATAATTGTCACTTAAAATATATGTTATACAACTTCAAGAGAATATGAAATATTTTTACAAAAATGTTAATGATATATGGTTCAGAAATCTGTTTTTGGAAGGTAAAAGTTGATCATAAGGAAAATTCTAGATTATTAAAAAATAATTTTAAAAGTTACATTCTGCATTTTTGGAGGGCACACAAGAGATTAGTTATTATGACCTATTCTCATTTCCCTATCATAATATTCATATTTAATTTGGGGGCATCATTCTCTACATTTGTTTAAAATGAATTTCTTCATAGAACCTAAAAAGTACATAAAATATCTAGAGTTTTAGTCTATATGAAATTAACCATCCATGTCCATGTTCACTAAGAAAAAGACATACATTCCACAAGTTCTTTATTCTTTTTTTCATTCAAAATTGCTTTTTAAAAAAGATAACTTTCAGCTGGTTATTTATTTTTTTTCATTTTTAAATAATTTCATTTTATTATTTTTTTTTATTGTTAAATCATAGCTGTGTATATTAGTGCAATCGCCTGTACCCATTCTAAGATGCACCATAGATGTGGCCCCACCCATTACCCTTTCTCCACTTAGAAAACTATCCTATCTAAGCTTTAGGCCTGTCTGAATTAATGATCATGTTGAATAAATGCAATTTTTATTTTCACTTGATGAATTATTTCTGTTGATCATTGAATGAAATAGTTAACTGAGTAAACTTTGTTTTCTTGCTTTTGTATCCTAGTTTAAAAACAAATAACTTACTTTTTAAAGTCTAATAAAATGTATTTTTGATATTTCCACCATAACTTTACAAGCATTTTCTCTCCTCTGTCCTGTAATAACCACCTTCTGGATTTTTATGATTTAGTTTAACGTTATTATTTTACTGTTTTACTGGGTGAGCCCATCAATGCCCTTGGCAGCCAGATTTTGTTGCAAGAAATCCAGAAGCTGAGTCTGTCACTGGTTACAACAGTTATAAAAATTTCTCTGGATTGAGCTCAGAGCCCTACCCTGACAGTATGAAGGTCACCCACATCATGCTTCTTTCATTAGCTTCTCCAAAATCTGTGATCAGCTTGAGTCCTAGAACCTGCTGCTTACATGGGCATATATTTTTGTATACAGTGGGTTTGCATTATAAATATTTCATTCCAAGAACATCTGGCTTTGATGGGACCCAGCCAAAATAATTAGTGGTACCTACATTAAAAATGTAATGCCTTAGTAAAATCATTAATGTGGTTGCATTTCTCCGGGAATCCTGAATGGAGTCCTTCTAGACAAGATGTGGTCATGTGCGCTAACTATAGCACAAGGTGCTGTGCTTTTGTTTTTGTTCAGGTGCACCCCTAGCAAGAACACAAAAACTCTGAGGAATCTTAACAATTCATTCTTCCAATCATGAAATAAAATTAAATAGAATATAAAAGCCATTGTACTCTTCTGTATTAGGAAATATTGCACGTGTGTCCAAAAGTCACACTTAAGACCAGGCAATAGTAATAAGCATAGGATGGCTGTGGATACTATGAGATAATGTCTACTTGTTAAAAATGGATGGTATGTTGTGTGTTTTTTTCCCATCAAAGTTTGAAAGTTAATGATGTACTTTATGTTTTTATTGCTTCTAGTGAGAGATCAGTTAAGGCACAAAAGGGATTCTGGCAGCTGTTATTATTTTTCACTAAGAAATGAATACAACCTTACTTGTTATACCATGCTCTGTTTCATACATTCTCATTGGTTTTAGGAAAATTTAGTACATATCACTTCGGTCATCTGAAAGGAATCATTTCTTCATTACAGCCCATAACTTAAAACTCTAAAGTATCAGCCAGAAAAAAAAAAAAAAAAATTGCCAAATTAAGAGAAATATGATAATGGTTGAAAAATACATATAGACATGACTGGGAGATGATAAGATTATTTTAATTTTCCCATTTGCACTGGAATTATTTGTTTTACAAATCTCCAGATCTTTTATTACTTAAAACCCTCTGCTGAATCATGAAAAGAAGCTTAAGTTAGCAATTTTCCTTTGCAAATTCTAGCTGCTAGCATCTGGTGAACACTTGGATACCTAGTCAGGTCCTATGGAAATGATTATTTTAAGACTCTATTCAACATGCCTGGACTTAAAAATCAGCTAGGATCATACTCTGCACATGTATTTTACTATAGAGGATTTAAAAAACCTGATAGCAATGGTTTCAAGGCTTTTGCAACAGTACAGATGGGGATGGAGATGGAACATGCCGGCAGATGGGACAACAGAGTGTCTGCCAACCAGCCTGAACTCCCTGAGACCTGCTCAGGCCCCCTGTCGCTCCTCACACTTACATTTAGACTTGACGGGCCTGTGGAACTGAGGACCAAAGCCCTTGCTCCTGCCTTCCAGTGGCACCCCTGCGGCTGGTTTCTGCCTCTTCACCAGATGCTGGTCTGCTTCCAGAACAGCTTCTGAAGCGGAAAAAAAAAGGAGGATAATTTCACTCACTTGGAAAGACCATAAGAAGCAGTATTATTATCAAAGTGTATTGTTTTTGGATCATGGGATAAATTACATAATAAGAATGGATAAACACATACTTCAAGAAAAAAAAACACCACACTATTATTTACTAAAATTTAAGGAGGTATTAGTGATCCTTGTATGCTGATTAGGAGAGTTTTTTGTTTGTTTCTACATAGTCAAGTATACATTTATTTCTATACATATATTATATATAGTTTTTGTTCAAATAAACAATGTATTTTATTTCTTTATTACTTTTCATAGTTATATAATGTGCTAAGTTCTCATTACTTCAATTCTCATTAATACTGATTTGAGATAATTTAGAAAGAATTTGGGCATTTGTGAAAGAAATAAAGAAAGCAAATTTGTGAGAAAATAATACATCAGGAAGAAAAGTTAGGTTTAGTGAACTTTTTGAAGACATTATTTCCCATCCAATTTGTATGAGTTAGTATTGAGTTAGAAATTATTCTTAGTTATTTATCAGATCAGGTCTTATCATTCTTTAATAAATATTTATTAGGCACTACTCTATGTAAGGTATAATGCTTAGTATTGGAGATAGAAGGTTGAAAAACAAATAGAATCCCTATCTGTTTCTATGGCAATTAACTGCATTAGACAGCAAGATTTTTCCAATGTCTTCTTCCAAAATTTATTTTTTCCTTCTGGTTATGGTAATAAAAAAACAGAAAAAGATACACAATATCAGTAGAAATGCTGACAATCACTACTATATGTGTATCATGCATCTTACTGAATTTAGTTTTGTCTGAGCAACTTTCACAGACCCACACCTGGGTAGATGATGAAATTTCTTGTTGAAATGCAATATTGGAAGCAGAGAAAATAACTGACGAGACCTCAATTGCCATTGTTAGATCACAAGATAAGCCTCATCCTTTAACACTTACTGTTTACCACACACGCTTAACAAGAGATTTTTCCTCTCTATGATCTAGAAGAATGTCTTTAAAATAATTTTTATTAAATGTGATGACATTTTTTTGCCTTGTCTTTTATAATACTGTAAGAAAGAGTGCTATAATCACTGTTTGTAAAATGAATCAAGTTATTCAATATGCAAACACCATTGCAAGACCTGAATGATACCATTAACTACATAGGCAATCTGTTAACTTATTGGATTTAAATTTATTTTGGAAGAATGAACCAGAAATATGGAAAAGTATTATGCAAGAACTATTTAGTCAGATTTTTTTTCTTCTCTACACAGCAACTGCATAGTTAAATGTATGGTCCAAACTGTACTTAATAGGTCAATTTTCAAATGTGTCACTAATGAAAATTTAAGGATGAAAAGGATTAAGAATTAAATGAATGTAACTACAATACCTTGTACTTAAAGCATCTGAAGACCATAACATTATTTCTATAAATATATTACCTGCTAATGTCCTTGATTTTTTAGACACTTTGAACATAATTTAAAAAAATGAATCACTAAGCAATGGAAGAAACTATAAGGATATAAAATTCTTGAAAACCAGTTGCATTTAAAAAATCATAAATAAAATTAAAAGTTGAAAGGTGAACATTTTTGTTCTGCAAAAAATTGTTATATTCTATGGAGGTTTTAAAACATAGCCACAAGATTTTGGGCCGTTCTCTGTGTTTACTCTCATTGAATTGGAGAGAGCATATGATGCATTGACCGAACACAGCAGAGGAGGCATGATATAACTTCTGAAGCTTGGTCATAAAAGGCTGCTGCTTTGTTTGCTGGAATATTGTATATGGAGCCTGAAGGGTGCAATTAAGAAGTCTAGCCCCCCAGAGACCACTGTACAGGAGAAGTGACATGTAGGTATCACCACTGATAATGCCAGCAAAGCCCAGGCTTTTTTTTGTCTCTGGCAGGGTTCTAAACATGAGAGTAAACCATTTTGAGTCTTTTAGATCTATCAGTTTTGCAGGTAATTCATGAGAGCAGACAATTCCCAGACCTACCTGAATGCCTGACCCATAAAATTGTGAAGTGAAGTAAAACATTTGTCATTTTTAGTTGCTAAGTTTCAGTGTGGTATATCATGCAGGAAATATAGATGGAGCATACCCTCT
>CAUYPK010040042.1:0-14515 GCA_963574355.1 Loris lydekkerianus | reverse complement strand
CCCCTTGTGTTTATATCGCTGTTAAAAAATAAAGTTTTTTGGAGAGCTTGATCAGAATCCTGTCTTGCTCTCCGTTCCTTGTGTCTCTTGTTTCCTCCACTCTCTCAGCCCCATACCCTAGGTCCCTGTTGAACTAGCCCTGCGGGCCGGGGCAGCGTATCACTTTGTCACCCCTGGCAGAGTGCTGTGGCATCATAGGCTCACAGCAACTTCAAACTCTTGGGCTTAAGTGATTCTCTTGCCTCAGCCTCCCAAGTAGCCAGGACTACAGGCACCTGCTACAACACCTGGCTATTTTTTGGTTGTAGTTGTCATTGTTGTTTGGCAGGCCCAGGCTGGGTTTGAAGCTGCCAGCTCTTGTGTATGTGGCTGGCACCCTAGCCACTGAACTACAGGCGGGGAGCCAGGAAGGATAGTTTCTAAAGATGGGTACAACCCAGGAAGTTGTGCCAATAGGGAAGATTTCTGTTGAGGAAAGAACTGAGAGATGCCAGGGTGGGAGGGGACACTCGTGGGCACACATGAGAGCAGACAGGGGTCTGGTACATCTGTAAGTGGCCGGAGGGAGTCAGGACTGTTCAGCCATATGCCAAGAGGGAAGGCAGAGTATATGTACTGGTACAGATTCATGGAGATTTGTTCATTTGCTGGAAGGATGGGAAGGTTTCTCCTGTGGGCTTCTATTGTCTTGGCAAGATTAATTTCCACCAAGAATGAGGAAAGGGTAGTTTGTGATCCCTGCTATTGCTCTGCAAAAAACCCAAGAAAGATTCCAATGGTTTGCTGTCTGCTGCTAAAGTACGCCCTTCCTCTCTGTGAACTGTCATGGCGGCTCTAACTCTGATCTCGCCCTGGGCCAAAGTGTAGTACCCACATTCCGACCCAAAAATTTTCACAAGGGCCATGGAACTGTCACTTTTGCACACCCACACTAAAATGTGAGGCCACCACAAGGGCAATTTTGATTCTACCATGCTGTAGAGTCAGCATGGTATGAGCTGAAGTTTGTTTAACTACAAAGTATTCCACTGGCTCTGTCTTCTGTAAGAACTGAGAAAAGATTCCCTGGCTGGGTGTGGGGGTTCATGCCTGAGATTCTAGCACTTTGGGAGGTTGAGGTGGTAAGATCTCTTGAGGCCAAGAGTTTGAGACCAGCCTGGGTAACATCATGAGACCCCATTTCTACAAAAAAAACAAAAAAGTAGCCATGTGTGGTAGTACCTACCTGTAGCCCCAGCTACTTGGTAGACTGAGGCAGGACAATTGCTTGAGACCAAGAGTTTAAGGTTGCTGTTAGCCATGATTGCACCACTGTGCTCTAGCCTGGACAACAGAGTAAGACCTTGTCTCAAAAAACAAAGCCAATAAAAGACACAAAAGATTGGACACGGTCTTAGGTTAAAAACAAACAAGATAAAACTTCTGTATAGGAAAAAATGAAAAAACTAGAAGCCAATGTACCAAAACTATAATATTGACTATTCATCCACAGTAACTTCCTTTCTTTTTTCAGAAATTCCACAGTTTCCATAATGGTTATAGATTCCTTTTGTAATAAAAATCCTCAGTAAACTTTTTTCCCCACCAAAGATGAAGTTTGGATCAGATTTTCAAACTGTAGCTCAGGAATCCCATAGGCCTCGCCTACAGTTCCCACCTGGCTCTCCCTCCTGTAGGGCAGGAAGGGGAAAAGGTCAAACAGTTCTGTTTTTATGTGTCTTACCTGTTTGCACTGAAAAATCATTGGGCAAGATGATTTCTAAGGTTTGGTCCAACTTAAACATTCTATGCTTCTGTGTGACCTATAAATCATGGAGTTGGTGCACCACTAAGACTTTATTTGAATAAAGGTTTCTATAGAATTACACCAGGGTGACAGTGTAGGTGCCTGAGAGAGAGGAGAGAGTTTTGATAGGTTCCTGGTGAGAAGGGGTCAGTGTGCTCCACAGTGCCTTCATCTGAAGGGGCTGCTCTGGAAGCTTCTGGAAAGGAGTGAAATTTGACCAGACTTAACTAATAAAGGGAGGGACTACGTGACTTGTGCAGTGACTCCAAACTGGGAGGGCCACTTCCTGAAGTAAGATGAGACTAGGTTGTGTTTGCCTCACTGTGACTGTCACTGCAAGTTCCCGTGAGTCACATACAAGGATCCCACCTCCCGTAGGTCAGAAAGTAGGAAGTAACAGTTCCTGGGAGCTGTTAAGAATTGCAAACTGCCTTGGCAGTTCTCAGGTCTATAAAGCCTCCAGCAAGGTTTTTTTGAGTTCCTTTAAGATCAAGGAACTTGTCTTGTTCCTGCTAGGGAGTACTGTTCTGGGCTGTAATCCTCAGGACACCTGCGGAGTCTAAGCATGGACTTGACAATGAGAAGAGAAGTCCCCACTCAGCATTCTGTGATGGGGAAGGTTTGAGTGTTTCAAAGGGCTTGTGTGGGAATGAGCTGCCTGCAAGCAGGTGGGCTCTTCGGAGTCTGCCTTCTGAGAGGAGCAAGGTTTTGATCCAGGGGGATAGCAAAGAAACAGGCCATGATATTGGTGGCTTGGGCCTGTCCTCTCTGTCTTTCTTTCATCCCACAAATGTCAAAGGAGTCAGACCCCTTTCCAGGTTGGAAAACAGCCATCCCTGCCCTTGGGCAGCATATCTGCTGCTGTCACCTTGAACTTAAAAACAGTGACACCAAGCAGAGGCGGCGAACTGGCATTTGGCTTGACATGTATATTGTTTGTTTGTTTTCTTTTTAAATTTGAGACCACACCTAATCATTCTGAAATTTTACCTAAAAGTCTCCATTTCTGAAATGTGAGAGAAACAGCAATGCTGGCCCTAATTCCCCACAGCAATGATTATTAGCTAAAGCTGAGTCATGGCTGCCCCTCTTTGGAAGTCAGTGGGACCTTGTGCTACACCTGGCCTTCCCCATGGGAACCCTTGCACTAGGTCACGGGCCAGCGTGCTGGCTCTGCTGCTGCTCCACCCACTGTAGAAATGACCCCCTGAGCTTTGCTTTTACATGTCCTCTTTGCTTTCAAAGACTAACAAGTAACAGGTGTGCCCTTCCTCGGGGAAGACTTCCTGGAGGAGGTGATACCGAGAGAGGGCAGCTGAGGCTTGGAGTTTCCACTAGAGCAGAGTTTGGGTTATATCTGATAGACTGGCAGTTCTCAAACTCACATGCCCCCCAGGACTATTATGCCCTATCACTGCTGGTCTGGAATGAGACTTTGGGAACTACTGTGGAGGTGATGGGGAGCCATTGTGAGTTGTGTGGTCTCTCCTCCCAGCTGGGAGAGTATAATGCATCCTCAGCCATAGGAGTGTGACCAGTCCTGTTGCTGGGCTGCCATCCTGGTGAGGTAGACTCACTTGGCAGCCATCACACCCACCTGGCTCATTCCTTCTCTATAGAGACCACAGGCTCCGAGAAACTGGTGTTGTCAGCCAAGCAATGATGGATGGGCCATCATGCTATAGTTCTGGGGCAGGCCAGAGGTCTGAGCTGGCTTAGGGCAGGAAACATGAAGGGGGGACTCCACAGACAGAGAGAGACTGGGTTAGCTTCACAGAAAACCTCCACACTAGAATCTCACCAGATGGAGTTGATGAAAATATATTAGCAGACCTTTGAAGTTCTGGAGAAAATGGAAATGTGGGCACTGGGCTTGCATTTGGTGCTTTAGCTGGTCCTCTTGTCTCAGCCTATGCCTGGCTGGGGCAGAAGCATAAGCTTTGGAGTTAGACCTGAAGTTTGAATCCCTAGTGATTGAGCATGCAATCTCTGGTCTGGATTTCTCATCTCTAGAATGGAGATGAGTTACCGTAAGAATACAATGAGATGACGTACCAGGAACCAAACAGTGCTTGGAACGCAGACTCCCCACATGTACTAACTAAAGGGGAAAATGCCACTGAGTTTTCTGCTGACGTGTCCTGGGCATTATATCTGGTGCTGAACGCAACATCAGAGAGCTAATTCTTAGTGACAATCCACTAGATGTGAGTGCCACGGGGGCAGCAGACAGGTGTTCAGTTCAGATACAGTGCACAGAGAACTGGCACAGTCAGTGCTCAGTATAGGCTGCATGACCAGCTGTTGTGGGAGAGGCTCTGTCTCTGAAATGGAGATAATGCTGTAGACAGGGAGAAGGGGACGGGGGGACTCCAGATTCCAGAGGAAAATACATGGACGCAGGAATGACTTGTCACCTGGAACTGTGTGGAAGAGGACTTGGCTGAGATGAATTTGAACAGGTAGCAGCTGAAGAAGATGGCAGGGGATTTTAAGAGAATATGTATAACTTTAAAACAACTGATTTCATGGGGGCAAGATTCGAATGTAAACTGAAGTTTGAGGTATCAAAGCCCCGATTCCTTAAATTGACAATTGTTTTATACCCGCTATGCATTGAATATGTGTACGGAGAGTGGTGGGAGAAGGTTTGAGAGGCTTGGGTTTGAGATCCTGGCTGTGCCTCTTCTCATAACAGGCCCATAACAAGAAATAAAGGGAATGATACTGACTGAGGTCTTAGCTATGCTTTATATTCATTGACTTAAAGACCTATGAACTATCCAAACTTTATCATCAGGACCAGTTAGTTATAACTTAAGCAAAATAGTCACATTCTCTAACTAGTACTTACGTATGATTACTGAGATTGATCTTTATGTCAAACCTTGGGCAGGGCACTTCATCCTTAATATTTCTACTCGCCAGCTTCATAATGTGTGATTCTACTAATATTTGTGATTGTAACCCTCTAGAGCAGCGGTTCTCAACCTGTGAGTCACAACCCGCAGGAACCGTATTGAAGAGTTGAGGCAATAGGATGCTTGAGAACCGCTGCTCTCGAGCATGTTTCTTACTAGGCACCAGGGCAGAGTCTAACAATTACAAGCACTCAGTGACTGATGCCGTTTATTTATTTATTTATTTTATTTTTTATTTATCTTTTCTTTAGAGACAGACTCTCACTTTGTTGCCCTTGGTAGAGTGTCGTGGTGTCACAGCTCACAGCAACCTCCAACTCCTGGGCTTAGGTGATTCTCTTGCCTCAGCCTCTTGAGTAGCTGGACTATAGTTGCCCACCATAATGCCTGACAATTTTTTTGTTGCAGTTTGGCTGGGGCTGGGTTCGAACCTGCCACCCTTGGTATATGGGGCCAGCGCCCTACCCACTGAGCCACAGGTGCCTCCCTGATGCCATTTATTAATTCTAAGGTTTCTTGGTTGATTTCACCATAACATAATCTTATTTAAATACTCAAAACCGGCCATCTGTGGTAGCTCACGCCTGTAATCCTAGCACTCTGGGATTGCCTGAGTTCAGCTATGATGCCATGGCACTGTACCAAGGGCAACAAAGTGAGACTCTGTCTCAAAAAATCAATCAATCAATAAATAAATACTCAAGACCACTTCTGGAGATGAGTTTATCAGGGATTATCCCTTTGAGAAAGGAATGAGGTGCCCCAAATCTAAAGACTCCAAGGTGGAGGGCTAGTACCATTTTTTTTTTAAAGCATTTGCTTAAAAATTTCTACAAACAAAAGGAAAATACTATACTCTTGAAAAACACAGAAGGGATGTCCTGAGCACCTAGTTTGTCTTTGTCTAGTGAATGCCCTAGGTTTTAAGTGGTCTGATTTCCCTTTTCTCGTTGGCGACTAGAGAACTGAAAGCCAAAGTGACTTCACTCTGGTAAGTGTAGATGTGCCCTTTGATATGAATCATGTGAAGTTGACTCTTTTTATTTATTTATTTATTTAATTTATTTTATTTTTTTTTGAGACAGAGTCTTACTATGTCGCCCTCAGTAGAGTGCTGTGGAGTCACAGCTCACAGCAACCTCCAACTCACAGGCTTAAGTGATCCTCTTGCCTCAGCCTCCCAAGTAGCTGGGACTGCAGGTGCCCACCACAACACCTGGCTATCTATTTTTGTTGTAGTTGTCATTGTTGTTTAGCTGGTCCGGGCTGGGTTCGAACCCACCAGCCTCGGTGTGTGTGGCCGGCGCTGTGCTACAGGCGCCAGGCCGAAGATGGCTCTTTCTGACTGTCCTTGACTTACTAAAAATGGCCTTTCATACGGCTCTACTGAATGTGAAGCACTTGCCTCTCTTCTGCCTTGACCTCGTTTCTCTTTGCCTCTTCCTTGTCACTTATTTTTTAATCGATTGTGCTTTGTCTATTTGTAACCTGCCTTAAACCCTTTTGAGAACAGCATAGAAATGGAAAAATGCAGCCCTCGTAGGCCACGATCAGAGATAACTTACTTTACAGTGTTGTTCTCTGCATATTCATGTACTTATTTCAGCAAGGTTGAAAACAGCCCGTAACTGTCAGGCCTGTACGCGGCTCCTTCAGTGTTTCTCCGTTTAAACCTGATTCTTTGAAGTCTAGCGCTGTCTCATGACTATGTAACACCTCATTTGGCATTTCTCAGCTTCCACCCCTATTTAGGGGGACACATTCACTGCCACTGGGCCTGACTGAGCAGTTCTAAGATTATCAGCACTGCCATAGGGCCTCAAAGAAGCTCACAACGAATGCAAAAGTCCAAAGTGGTTTGTTCAGGTGTTATTTTTGGAGCCTTTCTCAGGCTTTTTTCCCAGATGCAAGCCACTTTATATTCTCCTCTCTTGCAGCAACTGAGGCCAGGAGAGAAAGTGCTGAGCTGCTTGCCCCCAGGGGCAACACCCAACTCAGCAAGCTGGCCCAGGACACAGCTGCGGCTTTGCAGGCCCCACCTGCATGGCTGAGATCCAAGAAGGCAGTGTCTGCCGTCCCGCCTCTTTCTTTTCTGGCCTCAGTAACTGGCAAGGCAGGGGCTTTTCCCATCGGTATGAATTCTGTGGTTTTCCCAGGCCTGGTGACTCAGATCTGGGCACCGAGCGGAGAAAGAGAAGGGAGAACCTGGATTCCCGGATGCCTTTCTCACAGCGCAGCCGTCTCCCAGGGAGAGTGTCATCCTCTGGGAGCTCTCTGCCCCGTAGGTGTGGGAAAAAACATCAGCCCCAGAGAAGGAGGGCACACCCGAGGGTCCTGGGGACTGTGGTCTACACCAGGAGGAAGAGCTCTAGTCCATCCAGTGACTTCACACCAGAGACTACGTCTAGTGTCAGGATGGAAACTCGTAGTCCAGGGACCTGCTTTCTTTGTCCTGCCTATTTTTTGTGGGTTTTTTCTTCTTTCTTCTAAAATATTTTTCTTTCTCTTTTTTCTTATCTTCCTTCCTTCCTTTTTTTTTGTGTAGAGTGGGTAGAGTGCTATGGCATCATAGCTCACAGCAACCTCAAACTCTTGAGTTCAAATGATCCTCCCACCTCAGCCTCTGGAGCAGCTAGGACTACAGGTGCCCACCACAATGCCTGGCTAATTTTTCTATTTTTCTTTTTTTCTATTTATTATTAAATCATAGCTGTGTACATTAATGCAATCATGGGGCACCATATACTGATTTTATAGACCATTTGACACATTTTCTTTCTTTATTTTTTTTTTTGTGTGTGTTTTAATTTTTTTTTTTAATTTTCCATTCCTGAGATACTTTGCTAAGAAGAATATGTTCCAGCTCCATCCATGTAAACATGAAAGAGGTAAAGTCTCCAACGTATTGTGTAAACAGCCTCTTATCATTACCCAACTTTGCTGTGATGATCTTGTAAACATGTCTAACTGACATGAATTTTGAGTTTTACTCCTTTCCTTAGGAAATCCATTTTCACCTTGGGAAATTAGAGTAAGCACTAGAATGGAAAATCTTGGATAATCTCTGCTTTGAGCAATCAATTGCTAAACACTACATTTAGAGTGGAGTATTTATACCTATGTGAGTATACCTATGTGAGTAGTGCTGAAAAATTGAGAGTAACTCTACACAGGCTCTGTACATCACTATTCTATTCCTTGTGGCTTTTGAATCTTCAACTCATAAAAGCCTTCCCCTCGACCACTTTCATAAAAATTCAGATCCATTCACAGCCTTGTACTCTTTACTCTTTAGAGTCCATCCCTCTGGCCTACCCAAGGCTATTTTTCTAGCAATTTTCCCTTCTCCCTTCCTTACTATCAGGTTTCCACTCTCTATTGAATTATTCTTATGAACATATAAACATATAGTTTTCTTTTATCTTAAAAATATTTCTTTTGACCTATTTTTACTCTACTTATCACCCCATTTCTTGGCTCCTCTTTAGATACAAAATGTTATCTGTACTTCCTGTCTCTGTTTGTTCCTTAATTTGAACTAATCAAGCTTTTCTCCTCATGAGTACAAAAAAAGTGCTCTTCTTAGGGTCACCAGTCACCTCCATGATCTTAAATCTGATGGTCAATTCCCAATCCCCAACTTGCCCTGTCGGCATCATTTGACACATTCGATCATTCTATCTTTCTAAATAAACTGTTTTCACTTGGTTTCTAGGATATAACAGTCTTTGTTTTCCTTCCACCTTGCTGGTTGCTGCTTCACAGTCTTCTTGGCTGGACCCTCTTCTTACTGATTTCTTAATTTTACAATGTTATATTCTTTCTTTTTCTTTTTCTCTTCTTTATCTACACTCATAGCTATAACATCTATATGTTATTTATTTATACCTCTAGGACCATCTGTTGTTGAGACTTAACATTTCTATATCCAGCAGTATCTCCAGCTGGATACCTACCTCTCAGACTCAACACGTCCAACACTAAACTCCTGATCTTCCTAACCTGACCCCTCCCAGTCCTGCTTCACCAATCTCAGTTCAAGTAACTTCATTTTTACAGTTGCTCATGACAACTGGAAAACCATCTTTAGTGACTTCTGTTCTTCCACATCCCAAATCCAATCTGAAGAAATCCTGTTAGCTCTAATTTAAAAATATACCCAGAACCTGCTCATTTCTCACCACTCCTACTGAGTTACTAGAATCCTGCTCAGGTCTCCTTCTATTCTTGTCCTCTAGAGCAGTGGTTCTCAACTGTGACCCACAGGAACTTTATTAAAGGGCCACCGCATTAGGAAGGTTGAGAACCACTGCTCTAGAGTCCATTGTCAATAATCAGCCACGGGGAGTCCCTTAAAACTTGACTCATATCATGGTGCTCTTCGGCTTAAAATCCTGAAATAGCTCCCTATTTTACTCACTGTAAAAGCTAAAGTCAATACAATGGGTACAAGGCCAGGACCTCACATTTCCTTTCTGCTGACTTGGCCTGCTGTTCTTTCTCATGTTCCGTCTCTTGCAGTCACAACCAACTCCTTGCTGTTCCTCACATATTCCAGGGGTTCTCTCACTTTGGGATTTTTGCTTTGTATATTCCATTACCTGAACTATTCTATTACCAGATATCTGCCTTTGATAACCCTTTCATCACCTTCAAGTTTTTGTCTAAGTCACATTTTCTAAATGAAGCCTCCTCTGACTACCTTAGTTAATACTGCAACTGCAGCCTCTCTCTCTTATCTTTGGCACTTTTCACCACCCTTATCCTTTTTCGCTCTGTGTATATGTGTGTGTATTTTGTAACATGATACTATTTTTACTTCAAGACATATTTGTTTGATTTCTCTACCTGTACAGGAATATACTCCTGGAATACATCCTTGAGGGTGGGGATCATTGTTAGTTGTGAGTAGGGAAATTATAAATAGTTATCCCCTTACTAAAACTATAAGCAAAGCAATTAAGGGCAATTGATGAATACAGCAATGATGAGATTGTTTCATGAATAAGACTTTAGTTAATCTAACTCCATGCACATGATATCCCCAATATAAATAAAACATAAAAAACAGAGATGAAAACATGAAAACCAAGATGAAAAGAACATTGAAATAAGAGGAAACTTAGTTTAAACTAATATTCTAAGGTTATGTATTTTACACCTCTTTAAAAGATGTTGGGAAAGGAGAGAAAATGGGGCTACAAATGAAGCTATGTTTGAATCTTGATATAAGGTTGGTTAAAGATTATGCTAATTTGGAGATAAAAAGAGAGGATTTTTGGCTTTAATATAAAATGCATACATCTCTGGCCTCTGTTACTAATTCTTTTGAAGTATTCCTTCAGCTGTAACTGGTTAGCAAGTAAAAATGTCAAGGTTTATCTAAAAAATATTACAGCCTGGTCTAGTGCTTTAAAATAATCAATTGCTCAAGTTTGCATTAAGTAATGGAACATATACAAACCTATGAGAGGTGGTTAGTCAAGAAAGCAAAATGCTTTTGAGCATTTTATTCAGTGAGGTAAATTACTATGCTCTGTTTCTAATGGTTAAATGTTGAAAGTGAAGCAGACCACTTTGGAAGGAATGAAAATTTCCCTGGGGGGACAATGGGATGTGAGACCCACATAAAGTTATTTTGTTGTGAAGACTGTAGTTGCTGTGTCCATGAATTTTGATGCCAATTATTTGCAGCAAAAAAGAATAATCCTTAGGGACTTATTTTTTAATAATACTTAATATCAGCACTTAATGAAGCAGTTATAGATTGAAAGTAAGAAATCTTAACGTATTTTATTTTAAATGTGGCTGTATAAAACCACAGAAAATACTTAGGTCTGAAAAAAAGAAAAGTTTTTTTTTTTTTTTTTAACGTTTAAAATGTAAGGCCATTTTGAATACCATTTGTTAGGGTTTTGTGGCATCTCAAATAAAACACCCTCTTCTCCTTTATAAGGATAGATAAGAAATCACATGGAAGGAGACCAAATTAGCAGCTTTATTATTAATCAAAATCTTGTCTACAGAGGGCAACTCAGGTTTGTAAACACAATCACTTCTTTACCTTTCATCTCTATTAGGTCCCCGTGTCTGTGGGGCACAGGCTGCGGTCTAATAACTGCACGCCCCCTCTCAGGTCAGCTGTTTGCCAAATGGTATGGGCAGACCAGGGCTGTTGGGTGAGAGATCCAGAAAGTGAGAGAAAGAGGAAAAGGAAAAGGCTGGAGGTAAATTTTCTCAGTGACCTCCCCCGGTGAGACCAATTGACACAGGGAAAGGTAAAGTAGGGATAAAAAGAAAGGCCGAGGGCTTCTTTCTAGAGGAAGCCTCTCCAGATGGGGAGAAATATTCCCCATTCCTTCCCACCTAAGAACGTGCCTTACTTATCACGTGTGTGATCTATTATGTCAATAGCGATTATGCTGTGTATTTCAAAACGTGCGTGTTAGTGGAGACGAGAAATGGAGATTATGAAATTTCCAAATTTCCACTTCCATTTTTCAGAAAATTACGCAGAGAGCTGCAAACTGGAGAAGCCCATAAACTGTTAGCACGCGCACTGCTGTAAACGAATGTCTGGAAGGTGATGTCTCAGGTGAGGAGGAAGGAGAAAGGGGGAAGAGCAGCAGGGCCTTATTAATGAGCAGAGGACAGGACGCTGCCGCCATCCTGCGCCTCCGCTGCAGGCACCACTGCTGCCACCTGGCGGGCGATGAGTAAGAGAAACCGTGAGAAGAGACGTCACCTCAATCCCAGCGTCTCTTGCTAGGCACCTTAGGGCATTTAAAGGTAACTGGTCTTGTTCATTGCCTCCAGGAAACTGAGAACTGAACAAGGAAAATAGACTTCACTCAGGAGACGATGTGAAGTATAGTCCTAATGGGAAGAGATACAGAGATTGACAGCCGTGAGAGGTGTCAGGAAACCGATTTACAGAAGCTACCTGAGTTTATGTTGGAAGCAATGGTAAGGTTTAATGGGAGGAGCTGGCAAGAAGAGAATTCTAAGCAGACACGGTTTCAAACAACTTAATTTGACTGTTTTTATTAAGAGTCTGAAGAAAGCTTCGAATCGTTTTAAAAATAATCTCTTTCTTTTTTTCACTTTTATGATCAGCCTCTCGTCATTTTATAATTGTTCTTGTCCATTAATCAGATCTTTTACTAACTCTAATCATAAGCGATGGATCCCTGACAATGGAAGTTATGGGTATGGTGTGACGGCCTGCACGGCCCTGCCTCACAATCCCCCAGCTGGATGAATCTCCTGTGCTCTGCTCTGAATCACATGAGCAGACTTAATTTCACAGAATTTCCTTGGTCTGTGGTTTACCATAGCATAAGCTTGTGAGGTGGAGCTTTACAAATTTAATTTTAATCTGATATTATTTTCATCCTAAGTAAGCTCTAAATACCACAAATAAAGCTTTCCCTGATTTTGAAACTATCTATAACTCGTAAGTGTAATTAGGTTTAAAATGATACTGAGATTTTATACTGTTTAACACTTATAAATTTATATTTGATGCCTGTATTCCCTCAGTAGGGGTCAGCAGAATATTTCCCCTTTATGAACTGAGGCATAAAGGGGAAATGAACTGGGTCCATGACATTTTGTTTTGGCATCAGCATAATAAAATGTGGCTAACTGAAGCCATTGCCAATATTATTTTGACACATGACAGATGGTACTTTCAGGTTGCCTATCTGAATGTATAGAGGGGGTTCTGCCTAAATTTCACTTGACTTTCCTGTGGTCGTTGAAATGGCTTTCTTTCAGCCCTTGTGGCCATGGAGGTTGATTTGTGTGGGACTTGAGTGATAAACCTGTCAAATACACAGAGTTTGTGATTCCGTTGGGTCCTCTCATAAAAATCAGTTTTGAAACCTGCCAAACTTAGAGAAATTGGCTGATCCTGTGGCTAGAGCTTATTACATAGATTTGGATAATGTCTGCACATATGTTTAAAGAGCCTTTTGTTTCAAATATGTTTGTGTTTAAGACTCCTTCAGCAAAGGATCTGTAACAGTAAATAAATGCAATGGAAAATAACTTTAAACAAAGAGTTTAAATGTATTTATCCGCCTAGGGTTTGAAATAATCCACTTAGGGTCCTCTACTCAAAGCTACATTTTCTTTTACCACAATCTATTCTTTTTAAATACATCTATTCTAACATTCATTTAGAAGCTGTGTAAAGACAGACCAAGGAAGATGAGACAAGACTATAAAACCCAGTTAGAAAGTCTAAGGAGGATAAGCCAAGTTGGAAGCGATGCCAGCAGCCAGGACAACATGGAAATACTGGATAAAGAAGACATTGCTTGGAGAAATAACAGACCAACAGTGATGACATCTTCCAGTAGTGAGCCACAGACAGGCACAATAGTATCTTGGCCTTGAGTAGTTTACAGTCTTTTACAGATGAAAATAAATGATAATGCAAGATAGCAGAGGATGGTCCAGTAAGGAACAGCAGGCAGGTGTGTTACATCAAGAACCAGTGTGGCTGGGAGAGGCCTAAGAAGAGGGTGGGGTTCAATTTTGCCCTTCCCTTCCCCCTCTATTTTTATTTTTAAATTATAAAATACTTTAAGTGTGGGAATTAAAAAACATATAGTGCCTAAACCGAACAAATGTCAATTACCCCTTGATAACTACCACTTTAAATACTACGCATTAGGCACTGATTGCATTTTTTTTTTTTATGATTTAAATATCATTTCCTTCTCCAATTACAGATAATACAACATTAGAAAGGTTTAACAGGATGTTCAGAGGCACATAGCTACAAAGCCAAATCTGCCTGATTCTAAACCCCAAGTACTTAGCATGCAGTTATTGCCTATATATAGCTATCAATTATCTGTGTATTATAATAAGACAATGAAGCCTGTGGCATGGGGAATTTCATTCCTAACATGAAGCATGTGCTAGTTTTGTAAGGCATTCAGGAAATGTTAATTGTGAAAACTATTCAACAAACACGGAAAAATGTTTATCATATAATGTCCAACGTAAACATGGTAGTATAATAAAAACGTAGATTGTATTGACATAATTCTATGCATGCAGACAAAACTCTGTATACATATAGACAAAATCCTGAAAGACAAATTTAAGAGGAAAATTTCTTGTACTAGTAAGAGTCATAGTTAACTTTTTCTTTAAATTTCTTTTAGTGTTGCAGAATCTATATTTTTTAAAAATTAGAAAAATATTAAACCTATTTGACTAATTTGATGAGAGAAATTTAAAGCTTGGTGATGGAAAGAAATTATCCTCAAATAAAAATTACAACTTATTTTAAAACGTGAAATCAGTTTAGGAGGCCAGGACATAATTTCAATTTTCTAGCAGGACAACTTTAGTTTATGAAAAGGAATGTCAACTGATTTTCTAGAAAATAATGTTTATTTTTCCTTTCCAGAAATTTCTACCAAAGCTGCCATTTCAGAAAATGAGAAATTTTGTATTTATAGAATAGGAACACTTGGTCCTTCCCTTGCCCTTCCCATAACTTGGCTCTGTTGCCCACCCCACTTCATTTTGAGAAACAAGAACCTTACATTCTTGTTGAGTTTTTCCATCTCACCTTTTGTCAGAAATTCTACTTGACATCTAGGACTCATAAAGGAGCAAGAGGTTTGCAGAGGAAGATGTAAACCAGGGGTGGTGAACACGTGGCTCTCGAGCCGCATGCGGCTCCCGGCCAAAATGAATGCGGCTCTTTGCCTCTTATCATTATTTTGTATACTGTGGCTCTTTGCCAAGTTTGGATTTTGTTATGCTGCTTCTGAGGAGGGAC
>CAUYPK010040040.1:0-47322 GCA_963574355.1 Loris lydekkerianus | reverse complement strand
CGCTGTTGTAACACTATTTACACAAAATCACACCCACCAAAACCAACTCAAACCCCCCTTTACCCAAAAAAAAAAAAAAAAAAAAAAAAAAAAAAAAAAAAAGACAGAGAGAGAGAGAAACTAGCCTGGCATGTGGTGGGTGTTTGTAGTCTCAGCTACTCAGGAGGCAGAGGCAAGAGGATTGCCTAAGCCCAAGAGTTTGAGGTTGCTGTGAGCTGTGACACTATGACACTCTACCCAGAGTGATAGAGTGAGACTCTGTCTCAAAAAAAATAAATAAATAAAAAGGCCGGACGTGGTGGCTCATGCCTATAGTCCTAGAGCTATGGGAGGCCAAGGAGGGTGGATTACCTGAGCTCAGAGGTTCGAGACCAGCATGAGCCAGAGTGAGCCAGAGTGAGACCCCATCTCTACCAAAAAAAGCCAGGCATTGTGGCAGGCGCCTGTAGTCCCAGCTACTTGGGAGGCAAAGGGCAAGAGAATAGCTAAAGGAAGAAAAGAAAAAAAAACAAAAAAAACTTCAAACTAAGATGAGTGAAAACCAGTTGAAATTGAAAGCAAAATTATTATTATTATTATTATTATTTTGTTGTTGTTGAGACAGAGCCTCAAGCTGTTGCCCTGGGTAGAGTGCCATGGCATCACAGCTCACAGCAACCTCCAACTCCTGGGCTCAAGCGATTCTCCTGCCTCTGCCTCCCAAGTAGCTGGGACTACAGGCGCCCACTACAATGCCCAGCTATTTTTTGGTTGCAGCTGTCATTGTTGTTTGGCGGGCCCCGGCTGGATTTGAACCCGCCAGCTCAGGTGTATGTGGCTGGCGCCTTAGCCGCTTGAGCCACAGGCGCCGAGCCTTGAAAGCAAAATTTTAAAAATAAAAAATAAGAAGGAAAGAAAAGGAGAAAAATAGCTACTATTTAAAGAGTTCTTACAATGTACTAAGCATTTTATTTACAATACATTGTAATCCTCACACCACCCTTCTGGTAGTTAATAAAGTCTCAGATTTGTGAGTGGTTTGTCCAAGGTCACACAGCGAATAAAAGGAACACTAGAGCCCACCCAGCCCCTCACCTCTACTCCTGGGCCTCCCTTACCTATCAAGCTAGGGAGCCATGGGAGGGGTTGGTAGGGCACTGGGTTCCCAGGGCACATATACCCCACACAGTCACATACATATTGCCCTGCCTGCCTCCTCTGACCCCGTACCGTGGCTCTGGTTGTGCACACTGGGTGTCCTGTGCTGCATCCACTGGGAGGGGGCCCCGAAGCCTGCCCCTGTGCCAGCCGAAATCCGCACTCGATACACTTTGTTTGGCTGAAGCAAGTTCAGCGTAAGCTGTGTCTCATTCCCTGGCACCTCAGTGGAGAAAATCTGATCTGCAGGAATAGCAAATATGGGCTGCTGGGTGATCACCTGAGAATCACAGATCCTAAAAGCCCCTACATCAACTCTTCCACTTCAGATCCTGGCTCCTCAGTGTCCATTGCAGCCTGAGGCCCTCAGTGCCTGGGCAGACTCCATGGCTCCAGGGTTGATGCCTGAGCTTCCAACCCTGGCTGATACAGGGCATCGGCCTAGGCTCAGTGCAGGAAGAATTCTGGCATGAGCTGACCCCCTCCTCACCAACTGTCAATGACCAAAGAGGCTAGCCATGAAGGCCAACAAGCACCATCTGGCTTCCAGAGCCCCGATGACCACCCCATACCTACTTTCTCACACTTCTGTCCCTTGTCACCCCCACCCCAGCCCCTACTCTCATGTCCCTAACTCTTTATTCCTTTTATGACCCCTGCCCAGGATTACCTACTTCTGCCCTAACAGACCCTCCCCAATGCCCTCTGCTCCCCATCCCCATAAGCATATCTTCTGCCTCCCCTTCCCTCCTCTGCTTTGTGAGCTGGAAGGGACTCCAGAGTTACCTAGGCTATCTGCCTTGTTTCCCAGAAAAGGAAATTGAGGCAGGGATTCAATAGAGGAGGTTGGGCCAAGAGCCAAGCCTCTGTCTGCCTCTCATTAGCTCTCTATCTTTCCTTTTCACTCCTGCTCACTCTGCCCCCAGCCTGCACTCATCATTCCTCACCCCACCACTCAACTTCATTTCCTGGTGCCCCACTCCGCTCAGCTCTCAGTGGCTCTGACCACACATTCACACTGACCATTCCCAACCACGCCTGCATCCTGCCCCCCCACTCACCTTCCTTTCCCAAACCGTATTCTATCTTGTACTTCACCACCTGCCCATTGCTCAGGCTGGGGGGCAGGGGCAGCCACGCCACCCTGATGTCCAAGGGGTTGGGGCTGGACAGGGAGAGCTGGGGCGCTGCACTGGGGACTGAGACAGAAGAACATCAGCATGAGTTCTGCTCCACCGACGTGGAAGGTGAGGCTCAGGAGCGGTCAAAGACTTGCCCAGGTCACAGAGCAAGTCAGAAGTAGGTCAGAACCAGGATCTGAGGGAGGAAAGGGAGCCTCTCAGGGGAGCCCCAAGATGGAGGATGAGGGAACATCCGTCCCACCCTGAAGCTAGAAAAAGTTGGGGGGCCATAATCTTCCACATTCAGTGAGTTAGGGTGACTGGCCCCTATCGCAATGGATAACACATGGGTGCCAAGGAGAACTACATGATACAGGGAATCACAAGACCTGGGGTCAAACCCCAGCTGTACTACTGACCTCGGGCAAGTCACTCTCATTTTCTGGGCCTCAGTTTTCCCAACTTTAAACTGGGAGAAGAACCCCCACTCAGGCTTTTACAGGGTACAAAGATGGCATGAAGCAGGAAGGCTGCCTTTATATTGGTAAATAATTCCCTATCATCCCCAGAGAATTCTCTGGGTCCCAAGCTGCCCACTGCAGGTTCAGAGACCCTACCATCATCAAGCGTGTGGACCAGTGCTGGGGTGGAGGTGCGGCTGGCCCCAAGCTGGGAGTAGGCCACCACGTAGAACTCATAATCCGTGTTGGGCTCTAGGTCCCGAACCTGTAGCTCGGTGGTGTCATTGTTCACTGCAAACTGGTATTCCACATTGTCCATGCCTGGAGTAGTGACATAGGGACAAGGAGATTGTCAGAAGGCCAATGCCAGCACTGGCTGGTTAGTCTGTCTAGGGATCTTTCATACTGATCCAGTTTCTGGAATAGTCCATTTAAAGCTAAATCATCCCTGATAAGCCAAGCTGCAGAGTATAAATTCCCTCAGCTTCTCATCTCACTGTATTAATTCCTCCACTGGTTAGGAGAATCTTTCCAATGTCTAATTGAAATGACTCCTGCTGCGGTTAGTTAACTGCGGTTGGGAGGTGGCTCCAGGACACCAAGGCATTTTCCATGGAAGAAGCATCCTTCTTCTCTCCCATAATGAGGGGAAGCAGTGTTGCACGGATTCTAGCACCAAGCTGAAGACCGCTGCCTAATCCATACCTACGCGGGTCTCTCCTGCGGGCTCCTACCCCATTTCAACCCTTCAGTTGCCCAGCCCGTCCTCCTCCCCACTGCGCCCTGCGCGGACCTCGGGTGGGGCATCTCAGGCCGAGGGCGGATGTACCTCGTGCCTTCTGATAGTGGAGGGAGAAGCCGATGATCTGCTCACTGTGCAGCTCGGGCCGCTGCCAGGCCACCAACACAGAGGAGCTGCTCAGTGGCCTGGCCGTGACCCGCGTGGGGGCGCTGGGCAGCCCCTCGCGCACCACTACGGCCAGCGGCGCGGTGGCACACGCTGTTCCTGCGCTGTTCTCGGCCACGCACTGGTAGTAGCCGGCGTCCTGCAGGCCGATCTGCGTGATGACCAGGCTGCCACCACCACCCTGGACCTTGACACGCCCGTTGGGCCGCAGAGGCGCCCCGTCGTGTAGCCAGCGCAGCGCGGGCCGCGGCTCCCCAGACGCGCGGCACACGAACCGCGCGGTGCTTGCGCGCGTCCGCGACAGCGCCTCTGGCGCCTGCGAGATGGCAGGAGCCGCTAGGGGCGGGAGGGACGACGCTGACCGCAGACTCCAGCCACTAGCGTCTTTTCCCTCATTTACCCATCTCCTTCTCCCCTACTCGCCTATGTCTCCACACCTAACAGGCTCACCCCTCTCCATTATCCCAGCCCTAAGCAACTTAATCCCCCCTTTTCTTGTAACCACCCAGATCACTCCACTATCACCCCCCAGAACCTCAGTCCCACCCCTCCTCTCAACTAACTAACCCCCTCCCCACCGCCCAATCACCCAAGCCAGGCTCAATCACTCCTTTCCTCCCATCTCTAACTCAACTGCCCCCTACTCCATCCTCCAATTACTTCGCCCATCCTCCATCTCCCATCCCCGCTCCCTACCACTCCTTCCAGTAGCTCCTCCCTAGCCGTCCCCCTTGTCATGCTTCTGAATCACGCCTCTGTCCCTTTAACACACCCACTTGCCCACCTCCCGCTATAGGGTTCTTCCCCCAGCCCCAGCGGACCCGCTCCGATCTAGTCCGCCCCACACCTGCTCCCTGCAGCCTTCACCCCGCCTCACCCAGCACACGGAGCTCGGCCGCCGCGATGGCGAAGTCGCGCGTGCGAGGCTTGTTGGCGCGGCAGACGTAGACGCCGGAGTGCCGGGGCTGCGCGCTGGCGATGAGCAAGTTGGTGCGGCCCAGCATGATGACATCCGTGGAGATGGGCTTCCCGTCTAGGGCGGAGAGCGAGATGTGCTGGAGGGGACGCTGGCACTGGGCCTCCATCCACTCTCCGAATTTCGGAGCCCTCTACACCCGAGTAAAGTGGACACAACAGTCCCTTGGTGGAATCCTCCTCTTGCTAGCAGGGTGATATCCTGAGCCCTACCCTCTTGTCTGTGAGACAAGAAAGGGCTTCTGCGAGGTGGAAAGAACAGGGTCTGTGAGAAGCCCTAGCACAGTGCAGGCATGGAACAGGTGCTCAGCACACTAGTCAGTTATTACTCTTTTTTTTTAATTTAATTTTTTTTTTTTTTTTTTGTAGAGACAGAGTCTCACTTTACTGTCTTCGGTGGAGTGCTGTGACATCACAGGACTCACAGCAACCTCCAGCTCTTGGGCTTCCGCGATTCTCCTGCCTCAGCCTCCCCAGCACCAGCTGGGACTACAGGCGCCCGCCACAACGCCCGGCTATTTTTTGGTTGCAGTTCGGCTGGGGCTGGGTTTGAACCCGCCACCTTCGGTATATGGGGCTGGCGCCCTACTCACTAAGCCACAGGAGCCACCCAGTTATTACTCTTAGCATTATTATTAAATTCATTTCTCCCAATTAAGACACACTCCTCACCTATGGTCTCAGCCCAGTACTATAATGAGGATAGGGCTGGTAAGGTCTGACCAAAACAAAGGTTAGAATATACATAGAGACTTTATTGATGTGAAGTGAAAACCATTGTAAAAGCCTTTGTCTATGGAGATGAACAGAAAACTCAAAGAAGCATTGCAGATGGCTTAGAAACACACACACAAATGTTCCAACTTTATGTAATCAAAGAAATGCACTGCAAAACACAGATGTTAATTTTCACTCAGAAAATGTGGAACATTTTTAAAAACAGTAAATTGTAATGCTGGAGAAAAGGCTGTGAAGGAGCTCTATCTAGACCTTGAAGCCAAAGATTTCCAGTTAAGGGACCCTGTCCTGGAGATGTGATCAGAATTATAGACTAGTGTTTGTGAACAGGGCAGATCGCTGCAGTATAAACTGTAATAGTGGACGACTAGAAAGGACTTTACTGGTAAATTACATTTTAGTACATTATTAGTCATTAAAATCCTTTAGAAAAACTTTTTAAGGTGTAAAAATGTTTATGACATACTGTTGAATGAAAATAGGACACGGAACTACAAATATAGCATGCTTTTTGTATTTTGGGGGAAAATGTACATATGCATAGAAAAATTCCTGAAAGATAATATACTCACATGTTTTCTTTTCTTTTCTTTTTTTTTTATTGAGACAGAGTCTCACTATGTCGCCCTTGGTAGAGTGCCATGGGGTCACAGCTCACATTAACCTCAAACTCTTGGGCTTAAACAATTCTCTCTCTCCCTCTTTTTTTTTTTTTAGACAAGAGTGTTAAGTTGTCATCCTGGGTAGAGTGCTATGTCGTCCCAGCTCACAGTAACCTCAAACTCTAGGGCTTAGGCAATTCTCTTGCCTCAGCTTCCTAAGTAGCTGGGACTACAGGCGCCCACTACAACACCCAGTTATTTTTTTTGGTTGTAGTTGTCATTGTTGTTTGGCAGGCCCAAGCTGGATTTGAACCTGTCAGCTCCTGTGTATGTGGCTGGTGCTCTAGTCGCTAAGCTACAAGCACTGAGCCTTAAGCAATTCTCTTGCCTCAGCCTCCCAAGTACCTGGGACTACAGGCGCCTGCCACAACACCTAGCTATTTTGTTTGTTGCAGTTGTTTAGCTGGCCCAGGCAGAGTTCCAACCCGCCATCCTCAGTGTATGTGGCTGGCGCCATAACCACTGTGCTACAGGTGCCGAGCCAATATACTCATATGTTAACAGTTTTTATATCTGAGTGATAGCAGGTTTTCTACTTCTGTTTTTTCCCTGGCTTTCTAGAATGAAAACAGTCAGAAAACAAAACAAAACCCAGAAAATCCATGCCCTTTCCCTGTCTTAGTGGAGTAAATTCCCAGAAAGACAGCAATGTCTGGCATTAGGAATGAAGTTCCTACCCAGCCCTTCTGTTTCTAGGTTTCAGGATCCTCTGAGACCACAATACTCAAGTCCTTATACAGGAGACCTTGTCAATATGTAGAGGCTTAGGGCAGGGGCCCATATTAAGCATTTCTAATTAGCTAGGTGGTAGATCCAAAGACCACCTTATAAGGTCATTAACAAGGACCTAGGGCACTTGTTAAGCATTAAGATTCCTAGATCCTGACTCTCCAGGGGTGAAGGGAGGAAGTCTGTAGTTTTAACAATCTTTCTGAGTGATCCCGATACACAACTAGGAATTGAGAAATATTGGTATGAGAACTTCTGGACGATATCACAAGCTTATCCTGATAGTATGAGGGTCCTGCGGGCTCTAGTCAAGTATCATAAGTCTAATGAGGAGGTCTAGATCAGAGAGATGTGAAGATACCTGCACTCTTCTATTTCATTAGATCAATAGTGGGTACATAATTGTTCAATTTGTTATTTTTCTTGAAACTCTACGTGTGCATATTCATTATATACCCTTTTGAGTGTGAGATATAAATAAAAAGGAGGAGTTATAGAGCAATAGAATGAACCAGGGAAGGAGGGGTAAAGAGAATTGGATGTAAGACTTACTTGTGCCATCAATTTGAGATAAGTCACTTCCTATCAATAAATAGAGACAAAAATAACACTTGCTTTCTTTCTTTCTTGGGAAACTGTACCAGAAAGAGAACAGGTTCCATAGCTTGGGTCCCAGCTCTCTACCTGCCTCTCTGAGCCTCAGATTCCTCATCTGCCCAATGGAAAGAATAGCTGTGGCCCCTCCTCTCCTCAAAGGGCTCTTGGAGGCTCTGACAGGAGAAGGGGTGTGAAGTGCTCAGGAGACTGCAGCGTGACATGTGGCCCAGCACTCTCATTATCCTGATAGCATCTCCAGTAACTCAGTCCCATTTGGCACTTCTCACCTTGCAGGCTGATACTGCCAAACCTCTCTTCCTGGGTGGGTGTTTTCTCTCCCTCACCCCATTATGAGTTCAGAGGGCTGGGTCCTTGCCTCTTTCATCTCTGTTATTTTGTTTATTTTTTCTTTTTCCCCTCTTGCATTTGTTTGTTTTTTAGAGACAGGGTCTAGCTCTGTTGCCCAGGCTGGAGTGTAGTGGCTGGATCATAGATTACCGCCACACTGAACTCCTAGGCACAAGGGAATCTCCTGCCTTAGCTTCCCAAGTAGCTGGGACTATAGGCACAAGCAGCCATGCCCAGCTAATTTTCATTTTTTATAGAAATGGGGTGTCACTATGTTGTCCAGGGTGCTCTTGAATTCCTGGGCTCAAATGATCCTCCTACCTCAGCCTCCATAATAATTAGGATTACAGGCGTAAGACACCCCACCCAGCTCATCAGTGTATTTATGTTTGCTGTCTCCAGCAGGCAGCAGCACACGGGGGTGGGCCAAGGGATGGCTTTGTGGTTACACAGACCAGCAGTGGGATCCTGGTTCCACCTGACCTGCTGGCTGTGTGGCACCTCCCATGTCTCCAAAACTCACCTACAATACTGTTATAAGAAACAGAAATAAGTTCCTTATAACAGTATTGTGTTATAATACAATAGCCTGTGGCTGCCCTCAGTAGGGTTGTCGTCACGATTTTGTAAGTGGGAGACCCAAAGTGCTTTATAAAGGAAACACGCTACACTGATTGATGAAGTTTGTCCCAGCTCCCCGTGTAGCCTCCGACCTTGTTGCCCACCACACCTAGTCCTGAAAAAGGCTCTGCCACACCACGTGAGATGCCACACCCCTCCCTTCCCACACCCTCCTCCTGCCCCTTCCTCTTCACTCACCCTGTCGGACCCAGGACACTAAAGGGGTGGGGTCAGCTGAGGCCACACATTCCATCACCACGCTCTGGCCTGACACCACGGTGGTGTTCTCTGGGGCTGCCACGATGACCACGTCTTGTCCCCTGGTGGATGCCAGGGACCCTGGAAAGAAGACAGGCCAGCAGACAATGCCTCGCCTGGTGTCACAGTAACCTGGCGAGGTGGGTGCAGCAGGCAGCAGCAGTGACTCCATCTGACAGATGGGGAAAGTAGCCACAGACTTCAGCAGAGCTGGGAGCTCTTTCTCTTGGAGTCAGGAGAATGGCGTAGCCTCTTAGCACCAGAGAAATGACTGGACAGACCCATACCTACCCGCGTCTTCCCTCCCAAGTATAACCCATTCTCTGGGTAGAGGACTGGACTTGGGAGTCAACAGTATAGTTTCTAGTTCCAGCACTGCCATTAACGCACCTGTGACCTTAGGCAAAGCCTTTCCCCGGTGGGCCTCGGAGTCCCCGTGTGGAAAAGGCAGTGTAGGCTTGAGTTTCTGCCTGTGTGGCAGCTCCCTGACGTCCTTGCCAAGTTCTTAGCATGACCCTGGCCTCCAGGGCAGAATGGTGAATACTTAGTTTGTCCAGCAGGTGGAGGCAGAGACCCCAGGCTCAGGAGTGAGAGGGACCCAGACTGGGAGCAAGCAGCCCACCGTCCTAGCCCAGGAGGGAGGCAGGAGCCGATGGGGGGCAGTGGGAAGGAGGGGTCCTTGAAGTGAGATCTGGGCAGGGTGCGGTGGCTCATGCCTGTAATCCTAGCACTCTTGGAGGTCGAGAGGGGTGGATTGCCTGAGCTCACAGGTTTGAGACGGGCCTGAGCCAGAGCGAGACCCCATCTCTAAAAATAGCCCAGTGCTGAGGCAAGCACCTGTGGTCTCAGGAGACTGAGGCAAGAGAATATTCACTTAAGCCCGAGTTTGAGGTTGCTTAAAAAGTGAGCAGTGACACCATGGGTGTCTACCAAGGGTGACAAAATGAGCTTCTGTCTCAAAAAAAAACAAAAAAAAAAAAAAACTGAGATCTGTTGAGCACGTGCTAGGCACTAGGCACTTTCCGTTTTTACCTCGGGATTCTTACCACCTCTTCGAGCTGGACATTTGATAAAGAGCCCAGGGTCATGCAGGTAATGGAGGAAGAAGGCATATTTTAAGCCAGGTTTTCCCACTCCAAAGCCTCTATCACACCAGGGCAGAGCTTTTCAAAGAAAAGACAGGAGTGCTAGGTCACAGGGAGCCAGATGCACAGTGAGCAGAAACGGATGAATCTCCCAGTAGCTTCAGCACTCTGAGCACCCAAAGGGGCTGGAAAGGTGGGGCCAGGGCTTCAGGGCACTGACACCCTTCCTCAGACACCTCACCTCCCACCCATCCCGGGCCTTGGATGTGCCATCCAACCCAAGGGCACACAGACTCCACAGGAAGGAAGGAACGGCTGCATTGGGAGTTCATAGTTTTGAATTCCACCCCAATTCTATCCCCAATTCTGGGTGGCTCTGCCCTCTCTGGGCTTCATGGCTTCATCTGTCCATAGGAATAACCCCATCATCCATTTGAAGGTAGAGCCCTTACCAGCCCTGTGGTGGATGAATTTAGAAACCTCCTCCCCACCTCAAAGCCAGCCCCCTTACCTCTGCGGGCCACGCTGAGGAGGGCCTCTTGGCTGAAGCGCTGGCGGGCTGAGTTGGTGGCCACGCAGCGGTAGGAGCCCCTGTCACTCTCCTGAACATCCAGGATCTGAAGGACGCCATTGGAAAGAGTGATGAGCCTTGGGAAGATGCGAGAGGGCAACTGTGAGGTGGGCAGGGGGCCCATCGGGAAGGTATGTTATAATAAAAGAATTGTAGATTAGAACTATCAGGAAGCATTTTCACAGATTAGAGTGGTGAAAGTCAAAAGATTTAACATATTGACTGCCACACTAGAAAATAAATTTTTTCCTTGAGGCCACAGTGTTTTATCAGGTCAAGAGACATGAGTTATATAGTATGTTTCATGGGGCCCGGGCTCAAAACTAGCTTAAGTTCAATACAACTCACATGGCAAGTAATGTGTTCATAATAACCTGTATGGATGAGGGAATGGGGGGTAGTCATGCCTGCCTTATTGGTGGCCATGTCAGTACCATCTTTCCAGGGCAAGTTGGTGAGATCTCAACGTCAAAACTACATGGACTTTTTGACCCTTTTGACTCTATCACAGATATTCTCACAAAATCATAAGTCAAGTGATATTCAATTCATCACTGTCTGTAATAGCTAAAGACTAAGAAACGACTCATGTCCACCTGCAGGGTGGGAACTAGCTAAATTGGTTTGGGAACATTCATACAATGGAGTTCTAGGCAGCTGTTAAAAAGGACGAAGTTCCATGTGTGCTGACAGAGCATGATCTTCAAAATGAGTTTTGATGCAAAACAACATGTGTATTAACGTGGACACTTATATGTTTGCATATGCACTGAATGTCCCTGGTTGTCTCTCGGGAGGGGACCTGGGATCCTGGGGGCTGAGGGAAGGGGGGGGGGGTCTTACTTTTTATTATAATACAGTTTTTACCTCCTGCCTGTATTACATCCTTCCTCCCTTGATAAAATACTCTTTATGCAAGATGTCTGTAAAGAATAGCAAATAAAATAAAAATAAACAAGAAAAAAACATACTCTTTATTCACATTATCTCATCTGACCCTTGAAACACACCTAAGAGATAGACCATAACCTTCATTTTACTGGAGACAAAACAGAGGCTCAGAGGGAGTAGGGTATTTTCCAGGGTCTCATAGCTGGAGCATACTTAAAACCTGAACCCAAGTCTACTGGTACCAAATGCCATGTTCATCCTATCTGCCTGTCTCAGTGGCCATTAGATGGCTCAGTATGCTGGTGGAAGGGACACAGCCACCAGCAGGCCTCAGTCTACATGTGTGTTATGTAGGAGGGGCATGATGGGACGAGGGTGGCATTCTCTGCCCTTTTGGTTAGAAAGGTCCAGAGACCTTGCTTTAAAAATGATATAATCTGGGCGGTGCCTATGGCTCAGTGAGTAGGGCGCCAGCCCCATATACCCACCCCCAGGTGGCGAGTTCGAACCTGACCCCAGCCAAACTGCAACAAAAAAATAGCTGGGCATTGTGCTGGGTGCCTATAGTCCCAGCTATTCAGGAGGCTGAGGCAAGAGAAATGCCTAAGCCCAAGAGCTGGAGATTGCTGTGAGCTGTGATGCCACAAGACTCTAGTGAGGGTGACAAAATGAGACTCTGCCTCTAAAAAAAAAAAGAGAGAGAAAAGAAAAAGAAAAAAGATCTAATCAGGCCAAGAACGTCTCCACAAGGCCTGGGATGGTGGGGAGCAGAGCAGGCTCTGGCTCTGGCCCAAGCAGAGAATGAGTGAGCCCTCCTGAATCCCCCGACTGAGATCCCTGCAAGGAAGAGTCCTAGTTTCTCAACAAAACAAATGGAGCTGGCCTCTGGGATGTAGGCTGGTTTCGGGTCAGAGAGGGAATGGGGTGGTTCCCACCACATACATCAAGGCTGGTGGGTTCAAACCTGGCCCCGGCCAGCTAAAACAACAACAACTGCAATAACAACAACAAAATAGCTAGGTGTTGTGGTGGGTGCTGATAGTCCCAGCTACTTGGGAGGCTGAGGCAAGAAAATTCCTTATGCCCAGGAGTTTGAGGTTGCTGTGAGTTGTGACGCCATGGCACTTTACCCAGGGTGACAGCTTGAGACTCTGTCTAAAAAAAAAAAAAGAGAGAGGGCAGCACCTATGGCTTAAGGAGTAGGGCTCTGGCCCCATATACCGGAGGTGGTGGGTTCTAACCTGGCCCAGCCAAAAACTGCAACAAGAGACAGAGAGAGAGAGAGAGAGAGAGAGAGAGAGAGAGAGAGAGAGAGAGAGAATGGGGCAGCTGTGTACTTGGTGGAGAACCCTTAGCTCCTGGGGATGTGGGGTCTGAGAAAATCTAAATATGGGAGAAGGAAAGTAGCTCAAGGGTTACGAGAGCGAGGGTACCGAGAGAGAATTCTGGACATGGGCCTGGAAACCTACTGCGACCCCAAAACTTAGAAAAAGTATATAAACCTGCATCTCTTCTCCCTCATCCTCATCCTTGAGGCAAAACTGCCTCTGCCTCCAGCCTCTTACTGTCAGCACCAACAGCTGCCAATGGAAGTGCTGGGGCAGAGGGGAGAAGGGGACAGGGAGGCTAGGGATAGTCAGAGGGAAAACCCCAGGCCAGGACCCAGCCTGCTGCCTGGAACAATGGATGGGAAAGGACGAGGAGGTCCCATCTAGGAGACATGCCCCCATTCCAGGTCTGCTCTACCTAGTAAGTTCTGGCTCTAAGACCCTTCTTCTTTGGCCCTTCCTCCCTCGGTCCAGCTGGTTGTGCTCCCAGGAGCAGCCCACACTTCCTAACCCCAAAGTTCTCTGGTCTTTCCAGGGAAATAGTGCTCTAAGTACCCAAGAGCTAATACTTCCTTTGGTAAATAACATTCCTTAACTATGTGTGTTGAATGAATCAATGAATACCTAGCACCCCAGACATGGTGCTGTTGCTGCAACCAATATAGCAAGGTGAAACCACTTCTAGGGTTCACCTAAAATCATTTCTGGGCCAGGTACAGTGGCTCACTCCTACAGTCTTGGTACTCTGGGAAGCCATGGAGGAAGGATCCCTTGAGCTCAGGAGTTCTAGACCAGCCTGAGCACAAGTGAGATCCCCATTTCTACAAAAACATAAAAATCAGCTGGGCAGTGCCCATCTGTAGTCCCACCTACTTGAGAGGCTAAGGCCAGAGGATCACTTGAATCCAGGAGTTTGGGGTTGCTGTGAGCTAGGTTGATACCACTACATTCTAGCCTGGGCAACAGAGTGAGACTCTGTTTCAAAGAAAAAACAAAAACAAAAGTGAAACAACAACAACAACAAAACAACCAAAACAATAAAATTGTTTCTGTGAGTTTTTTTAAATGTGTTTTTACAAGCTCTGTCCTTGGAAAGATGTCCAAGATTTATTGGCTAGTGTGGGAGGGGGGGAATCACAAAACAGTGCTTATGAAGCAATTCTAGTTTCAGAAAATAGATAAATGATAGGTTAGGATATGCACAGATGTCAAGAGTGGGCAATGCTTGTGTAATTCATGGAGGTTTTCTCTGGGAGTGGGATTACTGAGCACTCTCATTTATTATGCTTTAAAATTTTTTTACAGTGAATATGTATTAATTTGGAAATTAATAGAATTTTATTTTTGGAGACAGAATCATCTCACTCTGTTGCCCTGAGTAGAGTGCTGTGCTGACGTCACAGCTCACAGCAACCTCAAACTCTTGGGCTCAAGTGATCCTCTTGCTTCAGCCTCCCAAGTAGCTGGGACTACAGGCGTATGCTCTGATGCCTGGCTAGTTTTTTCTATTTTTAGTAGAGAATATTTTAACTTAAATTTTTAACAATTTCAAGACCATCCTGAGCAAAAGCAAGACCCCATCTCTAGTAAAAATAGAAAATGTAGCTTCCTTTTCCCCTAAGTAGCCTGAGGTGATCTGAGAAAATGGGTTGCTATTCACTTGACCCAGAAAACCCCACAAAGTCACGCAAGTCAAGAGGTTCAAATCTTCGGGTTCACTTTAAGAACACATATGAAGGCCGTCAAGGGTATGCACATAAGAAAAGCCTGAAAGATGTCACTTTTTTTTTTCTTGAGACAAGAATCTCACTTGGTCACCCTGAGTAGAGCGCTATAGTATCATAGCTCACAGCAACCTCAAACTCTTGGGTTCAAGTAATTCTCTTGCCTCAGCCTCTGGGACTACAGGCACCCACCACAGGACCTGGCTATTTTTTTTTTTTTTTTTTTCGAGACAGAGCCTCAAGCTCTCGCCCTGGGTAGAGTGCCCTGGCATCACAGCTCACAACAACCTCCAAGTTCTGGGCTCAAGCGATTCTCCTGCCTCTGCCTCCCAAGTAGCTGGGACTACAGGTGCCCACCACAACGCCCGGCTATTTTTTGGTTGCAGCCATCATTGTTGTTTGGCGGGCCCAGGCTGGATTCCAACCCGCCAGCTCTGGTATATGTGGCTAGCACCTTAGCTGCTTCAGCTACAGGTGTTGAACCATGCCTGGCTATTTTTCAGAGATGGGGACTCTTGCTCTTGCTCAGGTTGGTTTCGAACTCGTGAACTCAGGCAATCCACTTGCCTCAGCCTCCCAAATGCTGAGATTACTGGCGGTTGGCAAGGATGTCACTTAAAAGAAACAGCATGAACCTTTCAATGTTACAATGGTGGAGTTAGTAGGTGTACCCAGGCCAAACAGTGGGGCTGGATACCGGGTCGGTGGCCCAAAAACAGTGCTGAATTTTTTACTGCACATGCTTAAAAATGCAGAGAATAACGCTGAAGTTAAGGTTTTTGTTTTTGTTTTGAGACAGTCTCCCTATGTCGCCCTTGGTAGAGTGCTGTAGCGTCATAGCTCACAGCAACTTCAAACTCTTGGGCTCAAGTGATTCTCTTGCCTCAGCCTCCCAAGTAGCTGGGACTACAGGCGCCCGCCACAATGCCCAGCTATGAACTTAAGGGTTTAGATGTGGATTCTCTGGTCATCGAGCATATCCAGGTGAACAAAGCATCTGAGATGCATCGTTGACCTTACAGAGCTCATGGTCACATTAGCCTGTATATGAGCTCCCCCTGCCACATCGAGATGATCCTTACTGAAAAGGAACATATTGTTCCCAAACAAGAAGACGAGGTAGCACAGAAGAAAAAGATATCCTAGAAGAAACTGAAGAAACAAAAACTTATTGCACAAGAATAGATGCAACATAAAATAAATGCAAATAGGGTGGTGCCTGTGGCTCAGTGAGTAGGGCACTGGCCTCATATACAGAGGAGGGAGTGTTTGAACCTGGCTCCAGCAAAACTGCAACAAATAAATAGTCGGGCATTGTGGCAGGCACCTGTAGTCCCAGCTACTCGGGAGGCTGAGGCAAGAGAATCACCTAAGCCCAAGAGCTGGAGGTTGCTGTGAGCTGTGACACTACAGTACTTTACAGAGGGTGATAAAATGAGACTCTGTCTCAAAAATAAATAAATAAACACAAATAACAGTAAAAAAAAAAATGTAGGCAAGTATTGTGGTGTGTACCTGTAGTCCCAGCTACTCAGAAGGCTGAGGCGGAAAGATTAGTTGAGTACAGGAGTTTGAGGTTGTGGTGAGCTAGGCTAATGCCACAGCACTCTAACCTGGCGCAACAGAGTGAGACTCTGTCTCCAAATAAATAAATAAATACTTTTTTAATGGCACATGTTCCTATATACTTTGTTTTGTTAACTCTAGGCTCTAGTATAGAAGCACTGTGGCATAGTAGAGAGTACTGGTTCCAATGTGTGTGATTTTAGCAAGTGATGTTTCATATCTGGGCTATAGTTTTCTCATCCTGCCTACTTCATGACCTCTTAATATCTGATGAGTTCACATTGGATAATGGACATAAACATATCTATGAATCCCAGGCTCTATTTTTTTTTGAGACAGAGTCTCACTTTGAGGCCCTTGATGGAGTGCCACAGCGTCATATCTCACAGCAACCTCAAGCTCTTGGACTCAAGTGATCCTCTTGTCACAGCCTCCCAAGTATCTGGGGCTACAGGTACCTGCCACAACACTAGCTAGTTTTTTAGAGATGAGGTCTCACTCTTGCTCAAGCTAGTTTCATACTCCTGAGCTCAGGCCATCCACCCACGTTGGCCTCACAGACTGCTAGGATTGCAGATGTGAGCCACCATGCCCAGCCGAACCCCAGGCTCTACATACACATTCACAGTGGTACAAACCATATACATATTTCAAAAGATGAAAGGGAACACTCTAAATCAGGGGTCCTCAAACTACGGTCTGCGGGCCACATGAGGCGGTATGATTGTATTTGTTCCCTTTTTTTTTTTTTATTTCAAAATAAGATATGTGCAGTGTGCATAGGAATTTGTTCAATAGGAATTTGTTCATAGTTTTTTTTTAAACTATAGTCTGGCCCTCCAATGGTCTGAGGAACTGTGAACGGGGCCCCTGTTTAAAAAGTTTGAGGACCCCTGCTAATAGCTATGTTCAGCTGGTAAGTGACTTGTCTTCCCTTTCTGTAAAGTTGGTGTATTTTACCATTTTAAAATAAATTCAATTAAATAATTTCAAATAAAACAAAGGCTACTTATAGAATGAAAAACAAAAGGAAAAGGGCTCTTTTCCAAGTCCAAGCCTGAGTCCACTATCCTCACCCCCCCAAAGTCACTTAGGGACAGGGATTCAAGAACACAGAAGGAATGACAGCTGTTCTGAATTTCCCAAGGACCATGAAGCCCCCACCCTAAGCCCTTGAGAAATCCACACAGGGGAAGGGGACACTAGCCAAGGGTCACATGAGGTTGATAGACACAGGGGACACTGGGTGAGGGCAGGGCAAAACACTGGATGAGGTAGCTCGTGTTATTTAAGTCCATTAGCTCCATGTTTCTCAAAACGTGAATGAATGATGATAACAAAATGAACTCAAGTAGATCAGATACACATTTTTTATTATAATAGTTATGTATTTATTTTTATGGTTGTCTTCTATTTATGGCAAGTATTTCTGGCTTTCTATTTCAATGTTCCCTTTTAATGTGTGTTAAAGTTACAAAAGAGTAAATTGATATAAAGAAAAGTATTAAGTGATTGTATAAATGGCATAAGAATGGTCAAAATTATGAAGGTGGTTTGTGAATATCTGGAATTTGGAAAATATTGTTCTCATTGATCGCTGGTTCCTGTGGAAGAAAAGTTATTCCCTAGATTATCTCCTAGTTTTAGAAATTAGCATAAGTACCAAGGAATTGCCTTGGGGTTCAGTCTTTACTGTTAGTTCCAAAATATGCACACATGCCCTGACATAGTATGTTTATTCACTGCAATGTACACATGCTACACCAGGTAGTGGTCTCCTTCAGACCACTGGGCTGAGCTTATGAATAGCATATTTGTACATGTACTATATCAGGACATGTGTAAAAACACATACCTTGGCATAATCAAGTTGCTGTTTTAGACATTTCTTTATTCCCCCCACACAATGTGCTGGGACATATGAGCCTAGCTTATTTATAGATGAGGATCACTTTTCAGAGGACTTGGGGGCAAACACTCCCAGAGTCCAGGAACTGGCAGCTTGGGCCTCCTGGGTAAGGCCTGTGGCTTTGTGGGATGATGCCTGAACTAGATACTGGGAGGGGAGGATTGAAACTCACTGGTTTGCTGAGAAACGTTGAGGAAGTTTCTTCTTTGCTCTGAGCCACAGTTGGACTACAGATTTCTAAAATCCACTTGCAGCACAAACTCCTTCAGACTCCACAGCTTCTCCACCCAACCACCAAATGACACCTATGGGAGGCCTGTGTGTTATCCCCACCAGGGCTCCAGAGTCTGATAATCTGGGTATTGGGCTGGGCGTGGTGGCTCACGCCTGTAATCTCAGCACTCTGGGAGGCCAAGGCGAGTGGATAGCTTAAGCTCACAGTTCAAGACCAGCCTGAGCAAAAAGCAAGACTCCATCTCTACTAAAAAAAATAGAAAAAACTAAAGCAAGAGGATTGCTGTGAGTTATGATGCCATGACACTCTACCCAGGGCGACAGCTTGACACTCTGCCTCAAAATAAATAAATAAGGGTGGCGCCTGTGGCTCAGTGGGTGGGGCGCCGGCCCCATACACAGAGGATGGAGGGTTCAAACCCAGCCCTGGCTAAACTGCAAGAAAAAAAATAGCCGGGCATTGTGGCAGGCACCTGTAGTCCTAGCTACTTGGGAGGCTGAGACAAGAGAATCACCTAAGCCCAGGAGTTGAAGGTTGTTGTGAGCTGTGACGCTACAGCACTTTACAGAGGACAATAAAGTGAGACTCTGTCTCTAAAAAAAACAAATAAATAAATAAATAAATAAGATAATCTGGGTATTAGCTGTGTGACCCGAGCAAGTTACTTCTGTCTCTAATCCTCAGATCCCTCATTTAACAATCCCAATAGTAGTATCTACCACAAATGAAGGATGTTCATTTTGTGTAAACGAAACACAAATTTAAAGTCTTAATCTAATCTCACTTTTGTTTTGAAGAAAAGATTGAATAGAAAAACCACTATGACCAATATACTCCAAATTTTTAAACAGAATATTTATAAACACATAGGGAAAAAGTCTAGATAGCCAACAAAACTAACAGTGGTTTAGGCTATAGGATAATGCATTATTTTTGCACTTTTTTTTCTTTTTTTTTTTTAGAGACAGAGTATCACAGCACCATTAGACTCACAGCAACATCCAGCTCTTGGGCTTAAGCGATTCTCTTGCCTCAGCCTCCCCAGTAGCTGGGACTATAAGCTTCTGCCACTACGCCTGGCTATTTTTTGGTGCAGTTTGGCCAGAGTTGGGTTCGAACCTGCCACTCTCGGTATAAGGGGCCGACGCCCTACTCACTGAGCCACAGGCACTGCCCTGCTCTTCCTTTTAAAATACTTGAATCTTTTAAAAGTATCTGCCAGGAATATAAATTAAAAGTCAATAGAGGAAAATACGAAAAATAAGAAAGGATGACAGAAAGGATTAAGCGAGAAAACATGGAATAGACTTAGCACAGTGCCTGGCCCAAGGTAAGCTCTCATTAAGTGGTACTTGTCATTTTCAACCTGGGGAGATTTTTCTGCTCTCTCCTACCTTCTCTGAGGGCTGTCAGGAGTAACCCTTGGTTCTTTCTTGCTCGTTCATCTGCTCTGGGTTCACAAAATTCTCAGGTGAGAGGCCCCACATTTAGAAAGGCACAGAGCTTGGCCAGGCATGGTGGCTCACCCCTGTAATCCTAGCACTCTGGGAGGCCGAGGCAGGTGGATTGCTTGAGCTCAGGAGTTCCCGTGAGACCACATCTCTACTAAAAATAGAAAAACTAGCTGGGCGTTTTGGCAGGCACCTGTAGTCCCAGCTACTCAGGAGACTGAAGCAGGAGGATTGCCTGAACCCAGGAGCTTGAGGTTTAAGTAAGCTAGGGTGATGCCATGGCATTCTACCCAGGGCAACAGAGTGAGACTCTGTCTAAAAAAGGAAGGAAGGAAAGAAAGAAGGAAGGAGAGAAGGAGGGAGGGAAAGGGACAGAACATAAAACTGCCAGCACTAGAAATGCTGGGTGGCGGTTCACTCCTTAGAATGCTGGTTCATGTGGATGTTAACAGGGCAGGTGTAAAAGGGGTTCGTGAGCAAATGCGCCTAGGTTGTGCTTGGCTAAACAAGTTCAACAGGTTTTTCAATACAGTACTTCCAGTACTTCTCAGGGTCCTGCCAGCTCCAGGAGGTAATTTTATAGACAGTTTCCTGATCTCATTTAATCACAGAATACTTTTTTTTCAAGAAGCACTTACAGGGACTAATGTTCTACAAAAACCATACTTTGGGAAATCCAGATCTAATTCAACCCTTTCATTTTTTCCCCTTTCATGAAGGATGGGGAGAATAAGGCTGGGTGAAAAGTGACTCCCTGAGCACCAGTAGGGCTAACCCGTCATAACCTATCACCGAAGTCAACAGGATCACTTATCAAGGACCTCTGACCCTTCTTCATCCCTCACAACTATCTTGTGGCTTTTCTAACCAGAAACTTCTCCTACATCTTCCACCCCGCCCTACCCAGTGGCCAAAAGTCAGAGGAGTTAGGACAACTTAACGCAGTCAAAAGAAGTTCTCTCCAGGGGAAGGATATCTGGAAACCAGTGCTTCAGAGCCTAAGGAACCCCACTTACATCCAGAAGAAAAGGAGAAAGATCTGGTAGAGACAGCTACAGAAATGTAGGAAGAGGACTGCAGTATGGCTGGGAAAGGGCCGTGGAGCCACATTTCTTAAGATTCATAAGAATCTGCAGGGTGACTCGGCACCTGTAGCTCAGCGGCTAGGGCACTGGCCACCCGGGGTTGGCAGGTTCAAACCCAGCCCGGAACTGCCAAACAACAATAACTACAACGACAATAACAAAAAAATCACTAGGTGCCTGTAGTCCCAGCTACTTGGAAGGATGAGGCAAGAGAGTCACTTAAGCCCAAGAGTTTAAGGTTGCTGTGAGCTGTGACGCCACAGCACTCAACCGAAGGCAGAATCGTGAGACTCTGTGTCAAAAAAAAAAAAAAAAAAAAAAGAATCAGGCAGTGCCTGTGGCTCAAAGGAGTAGGGCGCCGGCCCCATATGCCGGAGGTGGCGGGTTCAAACCCAGCCCCAGACAAAAACGGCAAAAAAAAAAAAAAAAAAAAAAATCTGCAGAGTGATGACTGAGTCACAGGACCAACTCAGAGACCACAGATGCAAATGAACCTTGTAGTTTCTGGTCCCAGTGTGTACACATTTGGACCAACCCATAAAGCCACAATAAGAAGTCCTGGGTCTGGCTTCTCTTCCACCCTGGAAACTCCTCCCTGGGAGTGCTCCACCTATCCACTGCCTTCCAGGGAGAGAGAAGGGTGGAGAAGGGAAGACCTCTACAGCCACTTATCAGATGCCTGTGCCCCACAGGACAGAATTGAGAGGAAGAGAAGTTATGCATCTAGGTGGGAAGTCTAGAAGGACCCTAAAAAGAAAAAAACGCTTGCAACAGCTGCCTCAGGATCCTGAACAAACAGCCAGCCATCTGCCACCGTGGCTTCGGGTAAACCACAGCTTCTCTCTGGCTCTTGGTCTCCTCAGTAAAGCTAGTAGTTAGATGAGATGTGCTCTGGAAAGTTCTAGAACTACTCCACACCCAAGCCACCTCACTGTGGCTTTCCTCCCACAGAGCAAAAACTTCTTGTCCAACTTCTTGGTGGGACCCAAAATGAGCTGGGAGTCAGGTAATGGGTGACTCTCAAGTCAGTGTAGGCAAATGGAGCCACCTTTACTCTAAGAGTCCCAGAGCCCCCACTGGCCTACCTACGGGGACCCACTCCCCGCAGGGCACTTACCGAGGCTCCTCAGACAATGTCACCTGGTCCTTCTCCCAAGTAATGGTAGGGGCCGGCAGCCCTTCAATGTGGCACTCAAAGCGTGCTGTCCCATTCTCCTCTACCGTCTGCGCCTCCGGGTGCAGAGAGAAGTCTGCGAGTGCTAGGGATGAGGACAGTGAGACATCGCCAGGCACAAGAGAAAAGCACAAGGGAGAGGCCACAGCAAGCACAGACAGCAGCACACATAAAGAGAGAGCAAGTTTGGACAAAAGAAGACACAGTTGGAAAGAGACAGCCAAGGAATAAGAAGTGGTGGTTACTGGTCAGATGCTGCCAGCCGAATGAATCCCAATGTCCCCCTACTCAACATCACCACGATGGTCAAATTACAGTAAGCTGCATGCTTCTTCTTGCCAGAAAATTATTTCCTGGTGATCTGTGCCTTCTGGGAGCCCCCGGAGGGCTGGGCTGGGCAGTGGGGCTTGGCTCCACAATCCAGCTCTGAGGAGGCACCTCTGTGCCCCAACACTATTACCAGCCTCTCTAGTAGGCTTCCTGGAGGACAGCACAACTCCAGACTTCAGAACTCAAAGGAAAGAAAAGGGGGAGGAATGGGGGAGTGGAGAAGTGGGGAGACAATGGAGTAACGCAAAGTGAGGGTAGGCAGTGCCGGCAAGGGACCTACTGAACAGAATGGGAGGCAGGGGGAATGGCAGTGAGCTTAAGACTGGCATCTGTGCAAGTACCAAAGTGCAGATCCCACCGCCCATACCCCAGGTTTCCCGGGCCTGATCCTCAGCCCCAGCTCCACAGGCAGGTACTTACTGGCGAGCTTGACCACAGCAGTCTGGCTGGCCACCACTCCAAGAGGGCCATGGGCCAGGCAGGAATAGCTGCCTTCAATGACCCCCATGGCCCCAGGAACTGCCTCCTTGGTATCATCAGGTGCCCGTGGCTGAGACAACCACAGGGAGCCGTTGGGTAGCAGGTGTAGGTTGTCATGCTCCAGCAGGCTGTCCCCATCCTTGCTCCACGTCACCCTGGTGGGGGGTCCAGGGGCAGCAGCCCCCAGGCTACAGTCCAGCACCACAGTCTGCTCCGAGGCCAGGATCACTTGCAGTGGCCCCACTCCACAGCCCAGCTCTACAGTTGTCTTCTGGGGTGACAGCAGCTCCCCTGTGTAGACAAGGGGCACCAGGGCCATCAGGGTGTGTCCTCCAAGCTTCACAGCCTCTGCTCCAGAGTCACCTGCCCATGCTGGGCCAAATCATAGAGCAAGACCTGCATCTGGATCCCAGCTGTCCCCTTATTGACTGTGACCTTGGGCAAACAGCTGCTCTTCCCTATGCCCAACTTCCCTGTGCTTAATGTCCTCACAGGAGCTTTATTCTCAATAGCCAAGTAGAAACAACCCAAATGTCCATCACCTGATGTGATAAATATACTGCTCAGCCATCACAAGGAATGAGGTACCAATGCATGCTACAACATGAAAACTTTATGCTACGTGAAAAAGCCAGTTACAAAATGTCACAGATTGCATAATCTCCTTTCTATGAGATGCCCAGAAGAGGCACATCCATAGAGACAGATAGTAGATTGTTACTCAGAGACTGGGGGGCAGGAGGAAGAACAGGGGATGACTGCTAATAAGTAAGGGTTTCTTTGGGGGGTGATGAAAATCTTCCAGAATTAGACAGTGGCCATGGCTGTATAACTGTGAATATACTAGAGATGACTGAGCTATCATTTCTAGTACAATTCTCTGAGTTGTACACCATGAATGGTGAATTTTACAGTGTGTGAATTGTATCTCAATTTAAAAAAACTCAATAATTCCTTCTTCATAGGGCTGTTGTGAGCATTATTATTATTATTTTTTTTTTTAGAGACAGAGTCTCACTTTATCGCCTTCAGTAGAGTGCTGTAGCATCACAGCTCACAGCAACCTCCAGCTCTTGGGCTTAGGCGATTCTCTTGCCTCAGCCTCCCGAGTAGCTAGGGCTATAGGCGCCCGCCACAATGCCCAGCTATTTTTTTGTTGCAGTTTGGCCGGGGCTGGGTTCAAACCCACCACCCTTGGTATATGGGGCCGGCGCCCAAACCCACTGAGCCACAGGTGCCGCCCTGTTGTGAGCATTAAATGAGATGGTATGTGACAAGAGTATGCACAGTGCCTGGCTCAGAATGGGGGTTCAGGGACTTCATTCCCTCCCCTGGGACCTAACAGATCATTTTGGACATTATTACCCAATCAAAAACACACCACAGGCTAGAAAAATACTATAGTCGGAAAAGTGCATTGTGAGGGTGAGAAAGTGTGTGTGTGTATGAGAATACTATGTATTTTGAATAAACAAAACGAAAATAAGTCCCAGCTGGTTTGTGGAGCCACCTGGATGAAACGAAGTCAGACTTCCCCTCCTCCACAATGAACGAAGTGGGCAGATCTGCTGGGGAGAGCTAAGTGCTATATGCCTACTCAGGACTCACGCTGGATCCAGAGCAAGTGGGAGAGAAGGTTCCCACAGCCCAGTCCAGGCCCTGGTGGTCAGCGTCCCTGATGACTAGGGAAGCTTGGCAATCCTTCCTGCAGCAAATTTCTCCAAGGCCATGCAGGAGGCCAGATCTAGGACCCAGCTCTCCTGACCCAATCCAGGGCTCTTTTTTTCTTCCGAGTCCCCAGAAGAACCTGCAGACCCCTTGCCACAAAGGGAAGAGGAGGGGAACAGTGGAAGAAGGGAATGCCATCCAGGGTCAAGGCAAAAACACACAAAGATGAATGTTTATTATTTTAACCAACATTTCAGCAGGCATCAGTCACCATTATTCATAGAGAAATAAATGCTTCTCCCTGTTGTGTCTCCCAGAAGGTTGACCTCCTGCCTCCCTGTCCCATAAAGGCTCAATGGCCCAAGGTCCCTTCTTAGACTCTGGCTTGACTCCTTTCTTCAAGGAGTAAACAAGAGACAAAGGTGAGGACAATGGCCCATAACTATTACAGGGCGGGTCTGGGCTGACAGCCACATGGAGGTATTCACAAAACACAATGGCTAGGCAATCAGGAGACCCTCATTCTAGGGCCAGCTCCACTGCAGTCTGGTTTTGTGGCCTTGGCCCAGTCCCTTCCCCTTCTGGGCCTCAGAATACAGCACATAACTTCTGAGATCCTACAATTCTATGATTATTTGCTAAGATGGACACACCCATTCCTCACCAAACATATGAAGATCGAGACACACACAATACTAGTAGACATAACTCTGCCCACCTGAACACACGGGCTTCAGTCTCTGCCACACTCTGCAACACCTGGACACATATATGCCTTCACTTACAACACTGGTATGTCCCCAGGCTCCCTTTCTACCACCTCCAAAGAGGAAGAACAAGACTGAAGGGAGAAGAACAGTCACAAGTGGGTGAGATAAGGAGGCTAGGGCAGAAGCCAGGGCTCTAATACTGCAGTATGACAAATGGATGGACAGACGGGCCACTGCCCTTCTTAGTCCAACAGATAGGCTCCACTGCACACCTCCAGCACACAATTGGCCTCAGCAGTTACTAGCCAGCAGAGCAGAGAGCGCCAGCCACTGCCCTCACCAAGTTTCCGTTCTAATGGAAAACAATTGGGGAAACCAAACTGGCATTCACACTCCTACAGGTGTATGCTGTGATGGAAAACAGCACTTGACCTTGGGGCAGAAGATCAAGATTTCAGTCCTGCTGCTTCACCTACCAGCTGTATGACAAGCCACTTAACCTTTCTGGGAGTCAGAGAGGTTTCCAGATGTGCAAAATGAAGGTGATATTACCAAGTCTATGAGGATTAAACGAGATGATGTATGACAGGGCTCCAGCCCACAGCCTAATGGACATCACTCAAGGAATGGGAGCTCATTCTTTAAAGGTGCTTCATAAAATATAAAGGCTGTACAAATGCTATTTGCTATTCTTATCATCTACCCTTCCATCACTAAGGCCCTAGACTCCCTGATTCAAACACAGGGTGAAGGGAAGGCAACCCCAGGCTCTCAGCCCCAAACTTCCAAATGCCCATTCCAGCCACTAAGCAATGGGTGTGGGTTTCATGGGAGAAAAGCCCCACAGGACACCAATCCCTGAGCCTCCCTGCCCCCTAAGCATGTCCAGGGCTTGGAAAATCCCCTGCTGCGCTGAACAAACAATGTGAACAGTTGGGGCCCGAGCAGCTGCTGGGCATGTCAGCAGCCTGGGCTCAGGCTGGCAGGACAGCAGCCAGGGGGCCAGCGGCTGGCTGGGGAGCCCAGAGGAGGTTCCAATTCCCTTCCTGAATATTCATGGATCAGCAGATGTCTGGCTCCCCCACCTCGGAGGAGCCCAGCAAGGCAGGAACTGGGAAACCTACAGGGATGTAGACGCAGAGAGAATAGGGAGTCCCCTCTGAGAGCAACAGTGCAGTGCTAGGCGCTCAAGACAACTCATTCGTCTGTGAAGTCTGAGCATCTTCATTCTATGGATGAGGAAACTGAGCCCTGAGGAGGGGGTGTCATCTCTTTGGGAGACAGTCTGGAAAAGCTGCCCTTTTTTGGCTTTGGGGAGATGGACCCAGCACTGAGGAGATAATTGCACCTGAATAAGAGGTCACTATCCTTTTTTGGCTTTGGGGAGATGGACCCAGCACTGAGGTGATAATTGCACCAAACAGGTCACTATCCCTTTCAATAAACCTGACCTAAACTTTAAAAAAAAGAAAAAAAGGATTCTCTCTGCCTCAATGCCAGACCTGACCTCTGTGCCAAGGACACACATCCTTAGGGACTCTGCTCAGATGCCAGTCTCTCTGTGAGGCTGCTCCTGCCTTCTCCAGTTGAAATTTTTGCTAAATCTCACATCAAAAGCCACCTAGAGGTACTTACTCACCCCTCCTCTTGCCTAAACACAGAAGGGGCTGTGGTGGGACTGAGCTTTGGCCTTGGAGTCAGAACCCTCAATGTAGGACCAGTCATTTGTCTTACAACCTTGGGTCAGCTACTTTCCTCCTTTCAGCCTTCGTTTCCCTAATCTTTTTTTTTTTTTTTTCTTTTTGAAAAGAAAGTAGAGAGAGATTCTCCAGTCTTAAAATGGGGAATCCCCAAATTTCTCACTTTCACCAAAATTCTCCCAATAGAGCAGAACATACTTAAGAGGCTGACTGACCACCTAAAATGCTTTTGATTTTTAAACCTTTAGCACATTTTGTATTCTGCTCTGTAACACAGTAATGCTTATTTCAATGAGTGTGGTTCCTCCACCACTAAATCTTTCCATAAAAGCAATGTCTGGGGAGTGGACCTTGTTTGTCCAGTGGCTTTGTGGCTACCCCTTTCCTGCCACCCCCAGCCTATGGCCATGGCTGACCCCTAGACCCCCTCCCACAAGCACTGTTAGCCATCTCTCTCAGGACTGGGGTGGACACATGGCACTTGTGCCTGGCAGCTTTCTGGCAGGAGGGAGCTGCCCTCTCCCACAATCCTTCCTTCTCAGTCTTCTCAGTGAGACCTTGCCAGAGACACCAAGATTCTGCTTTTGGGAACCCTGGGGCCATCTCTCAATCTCCTTCTTCTGACAGATTATTTTACCCACTTACAGGATAAATTAGATTTTATGAGGCCAATTAGAACCCAGACAGAAAGGAGATTCACTGCAGAGCCCCAGGGCCAGCTCGTTGCTGTGGGATTAGCAGGGCCTCCAGAAGCCAGTTCCATTCTTCAGCAAACTCTCAGGAAAGAGGCAAGGAGCTGGGGGCGGGGAATGAGGCCAAGATGTCTCCTTCATTAAGCCAAGAATCTGCCACAAACATCAATGACTCCTCAATTCTGAATTTCAGGGTCCAATAGATTTACTATTTGTTTTCAGTCTAGAGGCAATTCTCCATGACACCATCACCATTCTCCTTTCCCAGGGGACACGAGTTAGTGGATCCCAGAAACTTCCTTTTCTGCACCCCCATCTTAGCCACCCTTACTACACACTAAACCCCTCCCACCAACAGCTAGAAGGAGAATTTAGATGGTTGCCTAGGATGCAAGGAAGGCCTCAGCCCTCCCTTAATTTGCAATCCTGCCGGGAGAGGCTCAGCCTCAGTGGCTGACAGCAAAGCCACACTCAGCTTGCCCTGCCTACCTCCTCTTCCCCTGAAACCCACCCCCACCATTCATACCACACTGCTTCTAGTTCTCTGAAAACACACAGCTGTTGTTCCATGTGCTGGCAGGGCTGGTGCCACTCCCATCTGATTTAGACGCCTCTCCTGTTTCTGCTCTCTAGGACCCCGGGCACCTGGGTCATAGCAGTTATCTCTCAGGATTTCTGACTTGCCTTTCTCTCTAATTGGGGTTATATCCTCAGGACCTGGAACAGTGCCTGTCATATAGTACATACTCAATAAATATTCCTTGGATGGATAAGTGACCACGTGGAGCCACCCTCAAAAAGGTAAGATACGGAGTCTCTTAAGCTTTTCCAAACCTCATTCCCCTTATCTATAAAAATTATAGTAACTCCCTTCAGGGCTGGGAAAGATAGATGTGAATAATACATGTGGAAACTCCCTAGCATGCTGTATGGCACCTAGCAGACACCTAATAAAATGCTTAAAAAGCACAGAAACAGAATGGCAAACCCACACTAAAAGAAACTATAACTTAGGCCAGGCAAGGTGGCTCACGCCTATAGTCCCAGCACCCTGGGAGGCTTGGGTAGGAGGTTTGCTTGAGCTCAGTTCAAGAGCAGCCTAAGCAAGAGTGAGACCCCTATTTCTGCTAAAAATAGAAAAACTAGCTGTGTGTAGTGGTGAGCACCTGTAGTTTCAGTTACTCGGGAGGCTGAAGCAAGGGGATCTTCCTGTAATCTCAGCACTTTGGGGCAAGAGGATCACTTGCACCTAGGAGTTTGAGGTTGCTGTGAGCTGTGACACCATAGCACTCTACCCAGGCCAACATTACCAAGGCCATAGAGCTCATTACCTCCCCTGTTCTGCTGTTGTATGGCTCATACAGCACCCATGTCTCCCTGTACACTCCACTCACTCATTAGAGCTCTGTCCTCCAATCTGTGTAACAGAGTAATGGGCCCTTTATGGGACCATGGGTCTTGGGTTTGCATCTGAGAGAAAGCATACTGATCCTCCGTTTTCCTGATCCAATGACCCCACATCCAGAGGATACCTCGGCCTCAACACTTGAGGCAATAGTAGGTGGCAGCCTGGCTGGCCCAGAGACAAGATTCAATTATGCTGCATGTCAGAGTCCTAGAACATCCTCTCTGGTTTTCCTGCCTGGCCTAGCCTGCTCCCATCATCACCCTCTGACCAGGGTGGGGTCCTCTCCTTCAGAGCCACTTACTTCTCCCCTCCCTCGCCACCCCCCCTAGCTGGGCACCCTCTGCTGCCCCCCCACCCCACTTCCCCCGGCAATAACATCTCTGCATCTGGAGTTCTGTCTCTGGCTGCTAAACCTCAGAGACACTGGAGGGAATAGATGGAGGCAGATAGTAGGTAGGTGGAGGAGGGTGGATCCCAGAGCCCAGATAGACCTAGTGGGGGGGGGGGGAGGCCCCAAATTGATAACTACTCATGAGTTGGGATTTTCCATCTCTTTAAAACCGTGGTGAAGGAGTACAGAGTGGGTGAACTTGGGTATGTATGTATCAGATCCCTGGAAAGGGTGGCTGCTCCAGCCTTGCAGTACGGTGTCCAAAAGCTGGGAGACTGGTTCTGGCCCCATTTCAGTCCCTAATCATGTAACTTTAGGAGTCACTCAGTTTTCTCATCTGTAAAGTAGATTCATGCTGAAATTATTTTTAAATTCCTTTCAGTGCTGACATTCAGTGATGCTCTAATTGTGAGATTGCTTGTTTAACTTGAAAGAAACACTGTAAGGAGAAAAGAAAGGAAATACTAATTTACATACATATGTCATTAGTTATGAAAGTACATACAAGATCAGTGAAATAATTTCTAGGTCAGGCACTGTGGTTCATTCCTGGTAATCCCAGCATAAGAGGGTCACTTGAACCCAGGCGTCTGGGGTTGCAGTGAGAAATGATAGCACCATTGCATTCCAGTCAGGGTGACAGAGCAAGACCCTGTCTCTAAAATGAATGGATAAATAAATAAATAAATAACTTCTGGATAAGATTCTCTATTAAGAGATATTACCAGTGTATGACCTAGTTCCTAACCTTGAAGATGGGGTCAGAGAGAGCTACCCTAAATGACTGAGATTGGCTTCTGACCCTCTGGGCTAAGAAAGGGATGGGGGGAGAAAAAGGGGATTCCCAGGGGAGGAGAAAGCTGTCATATTCTCAGAGCCATTCTATTACTGACATCTAGATTCCCCACCCTTCAAATTCTGACTTGGGTGGAAGGAAGAGCCCCACCTTCTTTCTTTTCCTCTTTTTTTCTTTCTTTCTTTCTTTTTTTTTTTTTTGAGACAGACCCTCAAGCTGTCACCCTGGGTAGAGTGCTGTCAGCTCACAGCAGCCTCCAACTCCTGAACTCAAGTAATTCTCCTGCCTCCGCCTCCCAAGTAGCTGGGACTACTGGCACCTGCTACAACGCCTGGCTATTTTTTGGTTGTAGCCGTCATTGTTGTTTGGCAGGCCTGGGCTGGATTTGAACCCACCAGCTCAGGTGCATGTGGCTGAGGCCTTAGCCGCTTGAGCCACAGGCACCAAGCCAAGCCCCACTTTCTTGCATGAGGTGAATATAGAGCTCAGCTTTCCACCTCTGCCCTCAGGAGTCCCTTTGCTACAAAACCACTCCTCAATCCCTGACTCAAGAGCAGTGTCAGGAGGGAGGTGGGCAGGCATTGGCATCTCTCTAACCCCCAAACGAGCCCTTTATTCTGCCCTATGTTGAGGTTACTAAGAAGTCTATTATTTTTTATTTTTTACTTTCCTCTCCTTCACCCTGTACAAACTCAATCCTCAAGTCCTACCAGTTCCACAGAGTGCCAAAAATATGTATACACATTTTAAGAAAGGAAAAAACTGTATTCAAATTGAAATAATATATACCAATGATATTTGTTATCTGTATAATGTATCTCTTATAATTGCAGAAGTCACCAGATGAGGTGGCTGACTCTTGTAATCCTAGCACTCTGGGAGGACAAGGTGGGTGGATTGTCTGAGCTCATAAGTTTGAGACCAGTCTGAGCCAGAGGGAGACATAGCCTCTAAAAAAAAAAGAAAAAAAGAAAGGAAAGAAAGAAAGGCGGGAGGCTGAAGCAAGAGAATTGCTTAAGCCCAAGAGTTTGAAGTTGCTGTGAGCTATGACACCATGACATTTTGCTGAGGGTGACAAAGTGAGACTGTCTCAAAAAAAAAAAAAAAATTATATAAGTCAAATGTGACTTGACTATTATAATTTTAATACAGCTTTTTCCTTGCTTAAAAAGTGTAAGCACTCTCTGTATTTACTAATATTTCTGGAATCCAGCCGCTCTGGCCACCTCTACTGCCACTAAGGTAGTTGCTACCATCCTTCTTTCTGGATTACAACAACAGTCTTCCAAGGAGCTAGAGCTTCCTGCCTCCAGCCCCACCCAGTCAGTTCTCCACACTGGACAAGGTGAGATGATGCAAAGCTGATCTTCAAACCTGCCAAGGGATCACTCGGATGCTGGGGCCAGACTCCACTGGGCTTACAAAGCCCTTCGCGAGCTGGCTCTGCCCCGCCCCCTTCATCCTCCTCCCTTGATTCTCCCTGACTCCTGATCCATCTTTTCCCCTATGTGCCCCACACCCACTCCTTGTACCCTAAAATCCGGCCAGACTTAATTTAATTCAGTGATCTAAACTAAATCCCTCTGAATTTGCACGTGCTGTTTTCTCTGGAAAACTTTCTTCATTATTATTTTCCTTCTACAGGGCTAACTCTCCCTCCATGTTTAGCGCAATTATTCTTGAATGAATGAACGATCTCTGTACACATGGGGGTAGCTAGTCATAACTATTGGAGTGTTCCCTGGCCCTCTGGGCTTTGCACTCAAAGAAAAGGGGACCAGAGCAAGCAGAGTAGTTGCTATAGCCATTCACAGTGCAGCCAAGAGGAGCCCCAATTTGGGCCCTCCCCTGTCAAGGGAGAGGCCAGGTCTCCGAAGCATGGAAGCTGAGCCCCTTGCCGGAGGCTCCGGTGGTATTTGATAATGCAAGGGTGCGGTTCCCAGCCCTGGTTCTGTTTTGCTGGGTGACCCTGAGCTTGTTTCTGGAGCTGTTGGAAGAGCGGAAGGGGGTGGGGTACAACTATACCTTAATCCCTCGAGAGCTCTGAGAGGACAGACGTCTCTGTGACACGTCCCGCCCCTTTCACCTGACAACCGGGGCCCCCCCAGCTCCCCCGGCCTAGCCGCCCAGATCCTGCCCCTATTCCGCTATCTGGGCTGAAAAGGGGCGTGTCTTTGTAGGCAAAGAGGGGGTCCCAGCAGCTCCAGGCGCTATCCCATCCGCTGTTTGGTTTTCCTGGAGATGGGCCTGGGGCTGGCCAGGCGGAGGCTCCTTCCCCCGCCGCCCTCCCCTCCTCCCTCCCACGTGGCCTGGCTGAGTCTCTCTGGAAAGCCGCAGCAGCTGGAGAGAAATCCCCCTCCCCACCCCCACCTCCAAGTCCCTCCCCGACTCTCCCCGGACACATCCTCAGCTCCCCCCACCGCAAGCAAGGCGGTAGGCGAACAAAGCGGGCAGCCCATCCCCCTCCCAGCCTCACCACCTACCCTCCCTCTGGGCAGCCCCCAAACCCACGCAGGACAGAAAGAGCTAGGGCTGGGGGTGGAAGAAGGAGCCCTAAACACACACACTGGGGACTTTGTCATCCCCTCCCCTGCCCTTTCTCCAGCTCGGACAACTCTGACTCTTAACCCTGTACCCACTCCACACTGAGGTGCAGGACTGGACGAGGCCTTGATGACCTGGTCGGCTCCTGAGGGGTTGGTCAGGAGTAACACACGTCCCGTCCTGAAAACGAGTGTTGGACATGTACACGAAAGTAACTGGTTTCCAGTCCACTCCGGGCCACAAGTTTGAGGGAGCAACACATGCCCCCACGCCGCCGCCCCCGGGGCCCCAGGGACCACACCCACTGGGCAAAGTTGAGTGTTGCTTTATGACCTCCCCTCCCTCCAGTCAATTCGGAATCAACTCCTCTGTTCTCCCACCATCTGCAAGGACACTCCCCAAAAGCCAAGGCCAAATATTATCTCAGCCCGGTTAACAAAATTACACACGCACCCGACACAACGGAGTTACAGACACAATCCCCGGTCCGCTCCTCTTTCACACACACTTTCGACCTGGAGACACGCGAGGGCAAGGCAAAGCCCACCCTGCGAAAGCCACCAACAACCTCAGCCACCCGCCCCGCCAATGCCACGCCGCGATCGTGGCACGCACTGCGGACACGTACGCCCGCAGGAGCACACGCGACACGCGCGCGCGTACACACACACACACACACACATACACACACACACACACACAGACTTCAGACTGTGCAAACCAAGGACACACACCCCCTGCGGACAAGTACGCGCTGTAAACGCCCCCAGACCGCAGCTCGCAGACCCCCCACGCGCAGGCATCACCAGCGCAAGGACGCGCAGCCCGCGCCGCTCAGCACCCGCACTCTCTTGGGACTAGGGATGCACGCCAGCCCCACAGCCCAGCGCAGCCCCGGGCGCGGACGCACCGACACACCGCAGCCGCTCCCGCCACTGCCGCGGCGCCAGCCCTTACCGCGCGCGGCCAGCAGGCAGAAGGTCAGCGCGACGAGCCCGCGGCCGCGGCGAGCGTCCCCCCGCGCCATGGGGCCGGGCTCCGGCCGCCGCCGCTGCCGCCTCCCAGCGCCTCGGCCGCCGCCGCGGGGGGAGGGCGCGCCGGGCGTCAGTGGCCCGGGGAGGCGCGGCCTCGGGGGCCCGGGCCCGAGCTGGGGCCGGCGCGGGGGCCGGGGCTGCTGCCTCCTCGCCCGCCCCTCCATCGCCATCTTGGGCGAGCAGCCCGGGAGGGGGCGCCCAGCGAGTGCGGCCGCCCGGGCCCCGCTGGGGACGGACTCCCGCGCCCGCGCGCCGGGACCCTATGCCTCGCGGTTCCTCTGCTAAGCCCGGGTCTGCGCCCCGATGCCTCGCCCTCCCGGGTAGCCTCTGGGCCCTGTAGGGCCGCTCGTTTCTGGATCTGTCTCTGACTTTCCCTGTGTGAAAGTCTCCTGATCTCTCTGCCTTGGTGTCTCCATTTCTTTTCCAGTCGCTGCCTCAGGATCTCCTGCATTTCTGCTCAAGGCTCAGTGGACGCAGGTTCTAGGCTGTAGTCTCTATCTGAGCGCCCCCCTTGCCATCAAAGCCCAGTCCGTTCCAGTCCAGGTTCTGGGCTGAATCTGGTTGGCTTCTCCACATGCTGCCCCGCCAGCTCACCGAGGACTGAGCTTCCTCCTCATCCTATTTCTATTTCCATTCCCAGCTGAGGGCTTCTCTTGGCCTCCTTGCCTTGCTCTTGCAGTAGGCAGTCCAGGAAGGACATTTTGTTCTACCCCAAGCGCTACTCTACTCAGACCTCACTGCAGCCCTGGGAGGAACAAGCAGATTTCATTGCTCCCATTTTACATATGGGGAAACTAAGGCTGGAGGTGACGTGACTAAAGACAGGAAGCTAGGGAGCAGCAGAGGCAGGATCTCATGGTTTTCTGACACTGCCTCTGCTGTCCAGCATTTACTGAACTACCTTTTCTCTTATTCTTCAACTGTACTTTCTCTAACTGACCTAGCCAGACAATTTGACTCAATATCCCACAAATATGTCTTGTTCTAGAGCCAGAGAGTCAATTGTCATGCTAGGGTGGGGAGAGTAGTACAGATTAGACCTACTTAAGGTCCCTTCCAACACCAACAAGATGCCATAGTTCTTCCATTCCTGTGCCTTTAAATGTTCCTGTGACTTAGGGCCATTTCATTTCTGTACCCAATGTTGCCAGTGAACCTGTACTTTGCAGAGCTAACAGAGCTTGGCGTTTATTCATTCATTGCCAGACCTCATCTGTACTTGGCCCATCAGCAGCATTTGTATTACTACATCACTTCCTCTTCCTCCAAACACTTGCTTCTCTCAGTGATCTCATCAGGTCCTCAAGGCTTTAAAAAGCATCTTTATGCTGATGATGCCCAAATTTATACTTTCAGTCTGGACCATCTATTCCCCAGACTTGTGTTTCCAGCTGTCTGTTCAACAGTTCATTAGCTGTCTAATATACAAACTTATCCTGATCTTCTCCATCAATCCTGCTGCTCCCAGGCATCTTAGTTCCTAGCAGCTCCATTCTTCCTGTTGCCCTGGTCAATGGAGAGTCACCCTCTACTGTTCACTTTCTGAGATTTCACTCTCCACCTTCCCACTACCACCTTGGACCAAGAGCCATCACCTCTCACTGGGATTGAGTGACCTCCTTACTGGTCCCAACCTTGTCCCCCTTTAGTCTTGTCCTCAATATAGCAGCCAGAGTGATCCTGTTAAAATGAGACCATGTCACTTCTGTGCTTGAAACTCATTAGGGCTCCTATCTCAGAGCAGAAGCCAAAGTCCTTATTATGACCCACAGGTCAACATGGTCTGTGAGTTTGTTTTACCTCTCTAACTTCCCCTTCTGTACCATCCCCTTTGCTCACCACCTCCTTGCTGTAACTTGATCTCGGGCAGTCCCCTCTCCTCTGGCCTCAAGACCTTTGCCCAGCCTGGGCAAGCTTGGAGCGCTTTTCTCCCATACTGGATACTGTCAGGTTGTATCTCCAACTTCCCTCACTCTCCCTATCCCCGGACTCTGCTCTGAGCTTGTCCTTAACACCACTTTCTAACATGCTCTGCACTTTACTTATGGTCTGTTCCCTTACCCTCCAACTGCATATATAGGCTTCATGAGAACAAGGATCTTTGTTTGCTAGGCTCACTGCTGATTTTTCTTTTCTTTTTTTTTTTTTTTTGAGACATAGTCTCACTTGGTAGAGTGCCCTGGCATCACAGCTCACAGCAACCTCCAACTCTTGGGCTTATTTTTTTTGTTGTTGTAGTTATTATTGTTGTTTGGGAGGCCCAGGCTGGGTTTGAACCCGCCAGTTCTGGTGTATGTGGTTGGCACCCTAGCCGCTGAGGTACAGGTGCTGAGCCATCACTGCTGAATTTTATACAGCTAAACCATCATCTGGCACCATGGAGGTGGCAGAGGGCCAGGATAAAAGATAAGAATCACTTCCCACAGGGACAATAGAGGCCTAAGTGGCATGGGGTAGCAAGGAAGATGGGAACAAGAGGAGGAAGGATTAATTTTGTGTGTTAAAGATGTATGTTGAGGTTCAGGAAGAAGGTGTTATGGAATTGTTGATTTCAAATGTTTAACCTGGGTCTTAATAATTTAAGGAGGGTAACACTGATAGGGGTGGTAGAAGAAACATTCTGCAGAGGCCCTGTGCTATGAGAAGACCAGAAGTGTTCCACAAATGGAAGATCCATTTGATTCGTAAGGCACCTGTTGTGGATCAGGCTCTGCTCAGGCACTGGGAGCATAGTGGTAAAGTAGATAGGCAATTATAGTGCCATGTGATACTGAATTGATGGGGTACAGGGAGGAGTGGCACTTAGGCCAGACTTGGGAGAAGCAGAGAAGCTTCTCAAGGAAACCCAGTATAAGCAGAGATAGCAGGTGTGAACTGGGCAGGAGGGCGGACTCCAGAACTAAACAGAGAGGCAGGGGCCAGACGGGCCAGATGGGCCAGCCTTGTATGTCATCTAGAAAGCTGTCAATTGAATGAACAAACAAGCAAGGTGTTCCCATATAAAGAGACTAATTCGACACAGAAAATCCAGTAAGTCACTCAGAAAAATCCAAATAATTTCTTCACATTCATTATCTCAGGCTCTGGGCCCAATGTACGTGTGAAATGAGAAGAGGCAGTTACAAGCTCGGGCTAGCCAAACCCAGGACAAGGACTGAGAGCCATGGTTCTTGTCCCACCTTGGGTGCAGACTTGCTGTGTGACCGTGGGTAACTTCCATGCTCTCTCTGGACCTCAGCTTCATCACTGAGACAAAAGGGTTGGGGTATGACGCACATTTCTAACTGGGGATTCCAAAGAGTTCACATCATTAAAAGTAGATGTAGCACCAGTTTTAACTTCTTTTTCAATCAATCAATAAAATACTTTATTATTTTCCCCTTTCAAATGGTACCATGGAAAGCATCCAAAGTGTGTACAGGATGTTTTTGGGTGGAGGTCAATGGAGAACTAAGGAACACACTCAGATGAACATGGTTCACCATTATTAGTTTTTATCATTAAACAACTTTAAATTATTTTCAGTCTTGACTATTTAATACTGTTTCGTTTATATCCATGTTGGACCATGAGAAATATATAATAGAAAGTCTGAGGAACACTGATGAGTAAACTACAAAAATCTGATGCTGAGGAAAACATGATAGTTTTGCAGATTTGCCTCAACCTGATCCTCATCAGAAAACTATGTTATAGTCCTTTAATAAAAAAATCACTAGAGGGCCAAGGGAAGGTGGCTCACGCCTGTAATCCTATCACTCTCTGAGGCCAAGACTGATGGATAGCTTGAGCTCAGGAGTTCAAGACCAGCCTGAGCAAGAGTGAGACCCTGTCTCTGCTAAAAATGGAAAAAACTAACCAGGTGTGGTGCAGGCCTGTAATCCCAGCTACTTAGGAGGCTAAGGCAAGAAGATCACCTGAACCCAGGAGTTGGAGGTTGCTTTCAGCTGTGACACCACGGCACTCTACCCAGGGCAACAGAGTGAGACTGTCTTTAAAAAAATAAATTAATGGGCACAGTGGCTCACACCTGTAATCCTAGCACTCAACATGGGCAGGTTGAGTTCACAGGTTCAAGACCAGCCTGAGCCAGAGCAACCTCATCTCTAAAAATAGTCGGGTGTTGTGGCAGGCGCCTGTAGTCCCAGCTACTCGGGAGGCTGTGGGTGTGAGCTGTGACACCATGGCATTCTACCAAGGGTGAAAAAGTAAGACTCTGTATCAAAAAAAAAAAAAAAAAAAGTTAAAAAAATCCCTAGGGCCAAGTGCTGTGGTTCACACTCTGGAAGGCCACGGTGGGTGGGTTGCTTGATCTTAGGAGTTCAAGACCAGCCTGAGCAAGAGTGAGACCCCCTCTCTATTAAAAATAAAAATACTATTGTGGCAGGAGCCTGTAGTCCCAGCTACTTGGGAGGCTGAGGCAAGAGAATCACCTAAGCCCAGGAGTTGGAGGTTGCTGTGAGCTATGTGTCACCAGGGCACTCTACCGAGTGATAAAGTAAGACTCTGTCTCTACAAAAATAAATAAATAAATAAATAGATAGATAGACTAGGGTGGCGCCTGTGGCTCACTGGGTAGGGCGCCAGCCCCATATACTAAGGGTGGCAGGTTCGAACCTGGCTCCAGCCAAACTGCAACAAATTAATAGCTGGGCGTTGTGGTGGGCGCCTGTAGTCCCAGCTACTCAGAAGGCTGAGGCAAGAGAATCGCCTAAGCTCAAGAATTGAAGGTTGCTGTGAGCTGTGACACCACGGCACTCTACCAAGGGCGATAAAGTAAGACTGTCTCTTAAACAAACAAACAAAAAAAAAAAAAAAAAGAAAAACTAGCCAGATGTGGTGGCACATGCCTGTAGTCCCAGCTACCTGGAGACTAGGAAAGAGGATCACTTCAGCTCAGGAGTTGGAGTTTAAGGTGAGCTATTATCATGGAACTGCAATCTAACTGGGGCAACAAAGGAGACTCTTTCTAAAAAAAAAAAAAAAAAAAAAAAAGAAAAGAAAAAATCATTAGTCACTAATATGTCAAAAACCAATATTTAAAAAAAAATCTGATGACAATTCAATCTAATTTGGGTTTTTGTTTACTGAAAAGGCAGACCATCAATCTACAAAAGAAACTAAAAAAAAATTTTTTTTAAAGGTGGAAACACAATTTCTTTTTCTTTTTCTTTTTTTTTTTTAATTTAGCAGGCCAGGTTTGAATCTGCCATTCCTGCTACATGGGGCCAGCACTCTAACCACTGAGCTAGGGCCCCCCTCACCCCTAAAAAATTTGTTTTTGAGACAGAGTCTCACTCTGTCACCCTGGATAGAGTGATGTGGTGTCATAGTTCATAGTAACCTCAAACTCCTGGGCTCAAGCAATCCTTTTTCTTTGGCCTTCCAAGTAGCTAGGACTACAGATGTACGCAACCATGCCTGGCTAATTTTTTTATTTTTATTTTATTTATTTTTATTTTTTTTTTGAGACAGAGTCTCACTTTATTGCCTTCAGTAGAGTGCTATGGCATCATAGCTCACAGCAATGTCAAACTCCTGGACTTGAGTGATTCTTTTGCCTCAGCCTCCCAAGTAGCTGGGACTATAGGTGCCCACCACAACACTGGGCTGTTTTTAGAGGTGGGTTTTCACTCTTGCTCAGGCTGGTCTGAACCCATAAACTCAGGTAATCCACCCACCTTGACCTCCCATAGTACTAGGATTACAGGCATGAGCCACCGCACCCAGCCCCAATTTTTTTATTTTTAGTAGAAAAGGTGTCTCACTCTTGTTCAGCTTAGTCTCAAAGTCCTGTGATCAAGTAATCCACCTCCGTTGGCCTCCCAGAGTGCTAGGACTATAGGCATGAGCCACTGAGCCTGGCCTAAAGTTTTTTTTTTTTTAATAGCACATAAGGTGATCATATCATGAAAGTGTCTATTTTTTATCCTATAACACATGATTAAATTTCAATGCATATTTGGTCCCCAAACCAAATTTACATATAGTTTTGTTTGTTGACAAATCTTGCTTTCTCCCCCTTGTTAAAGTCAGCATGTATCACTTGTTAAATGAGGAAGTTTTTAAAATAATCTATTTAATTAAATATATTAAAATTGCCTTGAAAACCTACCTGTCAGATGCAATGAACACTATTCTGGTGATGGGCACACCAAAATCTCTTCTACATTATAAAAGGTATCCAAATACAAAAATATTTGTATCCCCTTAATACTTAGAAATTTTAAAAATTGCCTTGCATTAACAGTGTGCTATATTATAAAGTTAATTTTTTTTCTTAAAATAACTTCTCTGAGACAGTTCTAGGAGAGAAGTGACATTTTGAGGACAGGTCAATGTAGAGATTGAAAGAACTGGATAGGGCTGGAAAACTGCATCTTTCATTGGTCTGACCAGGTGGATAGGATGCTATTAAAGGCAGGAAACACAGGGAGGCGCAGGACTGAGGAAAGGGAAGACCATTAGGTTTCTTAACACGTTGAGGGTGAGGGTCCCATATGGTGTTATTGTGCTGGAACAGTCTCCTAGGTGGGTGCAGTCGGACAATGGTTGGCCAGAGCCATCAGAAAGGCATCCTCACTCGCACATCTAGCTCTTGGCCTGGAAAGACTCAAATAGCTGGGCTCCTCCAGCATCTCTATCTACACGTGGTCTCTGCAGTGAGGAGGCTTCGAGGTAGCCAGACCTCTTTCATGGTGGCCCAGGACTCCAGAGGCATGAAACATGAAACCTTACAGTTTTAATCTGAGCAGAAAGATCAGAACCAGAGAAATTATGAGTTGGTATTTATCCTATCTGAGCATTTAACCCACCTTATTATGATTTCTTTGTTTTTGAGAGAGTCTCACTCTGTCATCCTAAGTAGAGTGCCGTGGCCTCATAGCTCACAAAAACCTCAGACTCATGGGCTCAAGTGATTCTCTTGCCTCAGCATCCCGATAGCTGGGACTACAGGCAACTGCCACAAGCCTGGCTATTTTTAAAAAGAGACAGGGTCTTGCTCTTGCTCAGGCTAGTCTCAAACTCAGGTGATCCACCCGCCTCGGCCTCCCAGAATGCTAGGATAATTCTATATTATATTCTATAATTCTATATAGGCCTCCCTATAATTCTTTGTTAAATTGTCTGGTTCCATTGCTAAACGGTAAGCTGCTTATGACAAGGACCATTTGTATCTTGCTCAGTCCTGTCTCCCAGGCATCTATCACAGTATATAGAATATGGTAAGATCCCAAGTAATGTTTTCTAAATGAATGTTAAGAAAAGGTTACTCCTTTATCATAAGCCATGCAAAAATGATGAAAATTTTATAGTAAATCACTAAGAGGAGTCAAGAGAACACACTACTGTCGAAAGGATTTGAACATCAAAACATGTTGGAAAGTGCTTGCCCAAGTAATCTCTAAAATCTTGTTGGCTCTATGACTCTAAATCAAGAATTTAGGCCAGGTACGGTGGCTCACCCCTGTAATTCTAACACTCTGGGAGGCCAAGGCAAATGGATAGCTTGAGCTCATGAGTTCTTGAAAATTTTTTTTGTCTGTTTATCTGGCCCAAGCCAGCCTTGCCATACCTTGTGTGCCGGGAGAGGGGCAGGGGGCGGCATGCTAACCACTGGCCTGAACTTTGGAGTTTGACACTGGCCTGAGCAAGAGCAAGAGCCCATCTCTACTAAAAATAGAAAAAACTAGCTGGGTGTTATGATGGGGACCTGTAGTCCCAACTACTTGGGAGCCTGAGGCAAGAGGATCACTTGAGCCCAAGAATTTGAGGTTGCTGTGAGCTATGAGGCCACGGCACTCTCTACCAATAGTGACAAAGTGAAACTCTGTCTAAAAAAAAAAAAATCCAGACTGTCGGGGCTTTAAAATACAGGTCTAGGCTCAGTGCCTGTACTCAGTGGTTAGGGAGTGCCAGCCACATACACTGAGGCAGGCAGGTTTGAACCCGGCCCCAGGGCCTGCCAAACAACAATGACAACTACAACAAAAAAATAGCTGGGTGTTGTGGCAGGCACCTATAGTCCTAGCTACTTGGGAGGCTGAGGCAAAAAAATCTGCTTAAGCCCAAGAGTTTGAGGTTGCTGTGAGCTGTGATGCCACAGCACTCTACTGAGGGTGACATAATTAAACTATCTCAAAAAAAAAAAAAAAAAGAAAGAAATATAGGTCTACAGGTTCTTTAACTTCAAGAAGTAGAGTCTAATTCCCCTCTTTTGGCTGCCTTTAGTTTAGTGACTCTTTTTTTTTTTTTTTTTTTTTTTTTTTTTTTGTGACTCATTTCTAAAGAATAGAATGTGGTAGAGGTGACACTGTATGTCTTATGTGGTTTGTCATGGAAGGGAATACAGCTGCTGCCTAGCTTTCTCTTGAGGGACGAGTGCCTTTGGAGCCCTGAGCCACCATGAAAGAGGTCTGGCCACCTCGAACCCTCCTCACTGGAGAGACCACGTGTAGATAGAGATGCTGGAGGAGCCCAGCTGTTTGAGCCCAGGCCAAGAGCTAGATGTGTGAGTGAGGAAGCCTTCCTGATGGCTCTGGCCAACCACTGTCTGACTACACTTACTTAGTACACCTTGAGCCCAGCTAACCCTCAGAACTATGAGATATAGTAATAATAACAAATGATTGTTGTTGCTTTATATACTAAATTTGGGATGACTTGTTATATAGTAATAGAAAACCAGAACAGCTGCTGAAGTCTTTACTGGGATGGAGTTTGTCATTAAAATCCTTTACTCCCTCCTCTTTTTAGCCCCTTTTAAGGAAAATACAAAAGTAAGATAATGCTTATAATATCTTCAACCTTCATATTCAAAATCATATCCTACACTGCTTCCCTGTTCAAAACCTCTAAGCCAGTGAGATTGATCTCATCTTTCTCAGCAAGTCCCTAACCAATCTGTAGAATCATGGGCTATTTTTATTTTCTTCTTTGTGCTTTTCTATGTTTTTTCCCAAAATATCTATATTGAACATATTTTTATAAGCAGAAACCGTAAATGTACCTTAGAGGAGAAAAACACATATAATCTTCAGTTTGGAATGAGGAAAAGGTTCTAGAGATAAATAGTAGTAATAGTTCCACAACAATGTAAATGTACTTAATGTCACTGAAAAGTGGCTAAAATGCCCAAGTATGGTGGTGTGCACCTGTATTCCCAGCTACTCAGGAGGCTGAGGCAGGAAACCAGGAGTCTGAGGCCCCTGGTGAGACATAGTGAGACCTCATCTCTAAAAAACAAACATACAACCCCCCCCCCAAACCCCCTAAATTGGCTAAAATGGTAAATTTAATGTTCTGTATATTTTACCACAATATAAAAACATATAATCCTTTAAAACTCAACTCTAGTCCTCACCAATCTGTCTGTGCTGCTCAACAGGCACCAGATTATTTCTCACACAGTGACTTTTTTCCTCTTGAGACAGAGTCTCACTCAGTTGTCCAGCCTAGAGTGCTGTGGCATCATAGCAATGCTCAGCTAATTTTTCTATTTTTAGTAGAGACAGGGTCTCTACTGTTGCTCAGGCTAATGTCAAACTCCTGAGCTCAAGGGATGGGTCTACTTTGGCCCCCCAGTGCACTAGGTTCCAGGCATAAGTCACAGCACCTGGTCCAGTGACTTTTTTTTCTTTTTGAGACTCTGGGTAGAATGCTGTGGCGTTATAGCTCACAGCAACCTTAAACTCCTGGGTTCAAGCGATTCACTTCACTCAGCCTCCCAAGTAACAGGAACTACAGGCACCCACCACAACACCCAACTATATTTTAGAGATGGAGGTCTCACTCTTGCTTAGGCTGGTCTTGAACTCCTGAGCTCAAGCAACCCACCCACTCGGCTTCCTAGAGTGCTAGGATTACAAGCGTGACTTACTGTGCCCAGCCCTGACTTCTTCTTTTATAGAATTCATACGTCTCAGTTTTGTGTCTCAAACGACACTAGAAGCTCCTTGAGGGCAGAAACCATGTCTCAGCCTCCCAAGTAGCTGGGACTACAGGAGCCCGCCACAATGCCCAGCTATTTTTTTTTTCCTTTTTGAGACAGAGTCTCACAATGTCACTCTTGGTAGAGTACCGTAGTGTCACAGCTTATAGCAACCTCCAATTCTTGGGCTTAAGTGATTCCCCTGCCTCAGCCTCTCAAGTAGCTAGGACTACAGGTGCCCACCACAATGCCCGGCTATTTTTTTTTTCTTTTTTCTTTTTGGTTGTAGTTGTCATTGTTTGGTAGGCCCAGGACAGGCTCAAACCCACCGGCTCTGGTGTATGTGGCTGGCGCTCTAGCCGCTGAGCCACAGGTGCTGAGCCTCTCTCTCTCTTTCTTTCTTTTTTTTTTTTAGAGACAGAGCTCACAGCAACCTTAAAATTCTAAGTTTCAGCAATCCTCTTGCCTCAGCTTCCTGAGTAGATGGGACTATAGGCACACACCACAATGCCGGGCAAGTTTTTCCATTTTTAGTAGAGATGGAGTCTTGCTCTTTCTCAGGCTGGTCTGGAACTCCTAAGCTCAAGCAATCCACCTGCCTCAGTGCTAGGATTACAGGTGTGAGCCACCACACCTATCCCAAGGCTCACACTCCTAATTGCTGTCCTGCTTTGCCTCGTGGGGTTCAGACAGGACTCAGCACATCTGTCTTTGCACTGACCCTCTTTCTCCACTTCTGGATTGACAGCAGAGAATGTGCCTGGCTCTTCTGACATTTCTCAAATCCCTATCTTTCAGCATGAGTCAGAACCATGGTAGCTGCTCAATTTATGTTGCTTGTTGATGGGTGGATAAAATCAGAATCAGCATTCCGCTTTTGCACTGTGACCTGGGACAAGACATACAACTTCTCAGAGCTCTAATTTCTTTCTCTAAAAAAAAAAAATGTGCTGGGAAAAATAAATGCCCAACATCCCTATTTTATTTATGTATGTATGTATTTATTTATTTATTTTGAGACAGAGTCTCACTATCTTGCCCTCAGTAGAGTGCCATGGCACCACAGCTTTCAGCAACCCCAAACTGTTGGGCTTACCAGCAGTTCTCAACCTGTGGGTCATTACCCACAGGAACTGTATTAAAGGGCCGCAGCATTAGGAAGGTTGAGAACCACTGGTTAATCAATTTTCTTCCCTCAGCCTCCCAAGTAGCTGGGACTACAGGCGTCTGCCACAACAAACATCCTGTTATTTTTTGTTGCAGTTGTCATTGTGGTTTTTAGCTGGCCTGTGCCAGATTTGAACCCACCACCCTCACTGTATGTGGGTGGCACTGTAACCACTGTGCAACAGAAGCCAAGCCCCCTATTTTATTGTGACTAGCATCTTGAATATGACATCATTAGGAAATATCCTCTTAAGTCAGTGGTTCTCAATCTTCCTAATGCCGCAAACCTTTAATACATACAGTTCCTGTGGGTAGCAAACCACAGGTTGAGAACCGCTGCTCTAAGTGGTGGGGCACTAACCATACAGAACTTAGCAGTTGGTCTTCAAAGGGAAACATGCCACCTGGCCCACAGGTAAAAAATGTAATCCTTTACAAGTGGCTCATAGTTAATGATGCCTTTATACAAAGTAGACTCTAATACCGGAAGATCAGCCCCTGGTCAGGCAGGTGGGAAGCAGCCTAGGCCAAGGCAGAGTCCCGTCACCCCCATGGGAGGCTTCTGTACCCACCTTTGCTCATGGTCCAAAACCTGCTGTTCTCCCAAGGTCCCTAGGAATGAGTCGTCTTCCTCTCTTCTAGCATCTTGTCTTCTTCCCAGGACTTTGGCCTGACAGCTCAGGTCCTGAAGAGCAGACTGCACCCACTGGCAGCCCTGGAGGGAGCAGGGTCAGATCAACAACAGGAGTGCCAACTTCACCTTTGTGCATCTCTTCCAAGCACCCATCCCATTCCAGGCCCGTTCTTGGCACTTTGGCTGCACAGCAACTCCATGAAGGCATTAGAACACCATCTTAAGAGTCCAGGAAACCAGGGTTAGAGAAGAAGAGGAGTGTTCAAAATCACAGCTGCTGGATCTGAACCCTCTATGATAGATTCCAAATTCCCTTCTCTTTCCCATGCTCCCTCTCTTTCTCTGGGCAAGCTCAGGGAGATTTACATCCAAGACTCAACCAGTACATGCTTTTTGAGCTCAGTGTAAGCTCAGTCCTTGAATGAACTCAGATTTCAGGCAAACAATACCTTATTTCTTTGATTCTAAGATACTTTAATTTTTTTGAGACTGAGTCTAACTTTTGGCCTAGGCTAGAGTGCCATGGCATCAGCCTACTTCACAGCAACCTCAAACTCCTGGGGTTAAGACATCCTCCTACCTCAGCCACCAGAGCAGCTGGGACTACAGACACCCACCACCATAGCTGGCTAATTTTTTTTTCTTTCTATTTTTAGTAGAGATGGAGTCTTACTCTTGCCCATGCTGGTCACAAACTCCTAAGCTCAAGTGATCCTTCAGCCTCAAGCCTCCCAGAGTGCTAGGATTACAGGTGTGAGCAACTATGCCCTGCCAGGATATATTTTTAATTCACATTTTGATGTTTCTAATATCACGGTTTTACAAATGATGACATCTTAGATTTTAGGAAATTTGTAGGAGTTCTAGATTGAGAGTTTTAAAGAGTGCATTCAAGTATTCCTATTCGGCTACTAACGAGTTATCCTTGTTCAGCTACCAACTAGTTTTGCATCTGTGGGGAAATCACTGTACATACTTGTTTGTTTTGAGATAGGGTCTCAAGCTTTTACCCGGGGTAGAGTGCTGTGGAGTCACAGCTCACAGCAGCCTCCAACTTGGGCTCAAGTGATCCTCTTGCCTCAGTTTTTCTATTGTTAGTAGAGATGGGGGGGGTTTTCTCACTTTTGCTGAGGCTGGTCTCGAACTTATGAGCTCAAACAATGCTCCCGCCTTGGCTTCCCAGAGTGCTAGGATTACAGGCGAGAGCCACCACACCCCACCTCATTTTACATACTTGTACCTCAGGGAGTTAGCCTAAGTTTTGGTACCAACTCTGCCACTTGACAGCTATATAGATTTGCAGTCCTCTCTGGGTCTCAGTTTCTTCATCTTTAAAATGAGAGAAGTAGCCGGGTACAGTGGCTCATGCCTGTAATCCTAGCACTCTGAGAGGCCAACGCAGGTGGATTGCCTGAACTCAGAAGTTTGAGACCAGCCTTAGCTAGAGTGAGACAACTTTTCTAGAAATAGCTGGGTATCGTGGTGGGTCCCTATAGCCCAGCTAATGGGGAGGCTGAGGCAGGAGGATCACTTGTGCCTAAGAGTTTGAAGTTGCTGTGAGCTATGGCGCCATGGCGTTCTACGAGGGTGACAAAGTGAAACTGTCTCAAAAAATAATAATAAAATAAAATGAGGGGAGGGGCTGGCTGATGCTGTGGCTCACACCTATAATCCTAACTCTCTGGGAGGTGGATTGCCTTGAGTTCAGGAGTTCGAGACCAGCCTGATCAAGAGCAAGATCCCATCTCCACTAAAAAATAGAAAAAGTAGCTGGGTATAGTGGTACATGCCTGTAGTCCCAGATACTCGGGAGGCTGAGGCAAAAGGATTGCTCAAACACAAGAGTTTGAGGTTTCTGTGAGCTACGATGATGCCGTGGCACTCTAACCAGAGCAACATAGTGAGACTCTGTCCCTCCCCCCCAAAAAAGTAATAACGAAGGGGAGGGGTTATTGGTTTTTGATCTCTTCTTTTAAGCTGGAGAGCATGTTTTCCCTAATTATACCTAAGTCAAAAGCTAAGCTGCTCTGAATGAGATAAAGATCATGGACCTAGAACCTGTGGTCTCCTCTACTTCCTCTGCCTATACTGAGGCCACCTTGTCAACATTGCCACCCACACTTTGTTTTTTTTTTTTTTTTTTTTTTTGAATTTATTTATTTTTTTATTGTGGAGAAGGGGCAGGGAAAGAAGGCGGGGGAAGAGGTGAGTGACAGGGTCGGGCCAGTGGCATGGTACCACATTGGCTGTATCTAGGTAGAGGC